>JBAMNC010000900.1:0-70097 GCA_037902135.1 Cetoscarus ocellatus | reverse complement strand
TATTTAATAATGTTTAAGAAATAAGATATGTTGCAGCAATAATCTGTTTCATATTTGAAGGTCATCTAGAGGTGTCAGTATTAATTTTCTGTCTGTTTCTTAAAAAGCTAAAAATTCCTCATCAGAGCATAAAGTCAAAGCAACACAGTAAACAGGACTGACTCACAATTGAGAGTTTTTCTGTGGTGGTGAACCTGGCCAGAATCTCCCCTCGTTTTGCAGACCAGGGCTCAAAATCAAATCCAACTGCCTCTTCCTCCTTTTCCTTTTCCTTCCTCTTCCTCCCCAGGTCCTGAAAGCACACGACATTCTCGAAATCAGTTTTGGTATCAATCTTTTTAATGTCTTGTAAATACCTATAACCAAAAGACCAACAGCATTTCTTCTATTCATTAGTTATTCTGTCTGCAGTAAGAACTGACCCCTGTGGAGGCGCTGTGTGTCATTGCGGGGGGCTCACTGGCTGAAGCTGCAGCAAACATGGACAGGGGGTCGGTCCCATCTAGCATGGAGCTGAGGGGGTCTGCGGGTGCAGAGGAGGAGGATGAGGAGGATGAGGAGGTGCTGCCTTTACGAGCTCCACGGCGGGTCTTTGTGTCGGTGACCTGAGAGGAGGAGAGTGTGGAACATCAGAGCATCTTACACTGCAAAAACTCAGATCTTGGTGAGAGTATTTGTCCAATTTCTAGTCCAAGAAATCCCAGTAGACTTATTCTAAGGCACCATTCCCTTACACGTCTGGAGTAACATCTTACTTGCAGATATCAGAACTAAATATAAGGACTGAGTTTCTTGTAATAAGTACAAATATCTGCCAATGAGACAAACCAAATTTACACTGAAGGGTGTCTTAAAATGAAAGTTCAATCCAGAGTAGTTATTAAAGCTGAGTTTAAGACCCTCACTCAGTAAAGCTTTACCTGTTTCATTGGCAGATATTTACTTGTCATGATAAGGAATTTAATACTTTATTTTTTATTCTTTGTAGTACGATATTTATCTGGACTTGTCAAAGTAAATATGATTAAAGTAAGTGCTTAAGATACTTTTGACCTAAAATTCGACAAACACACTTGCCAAGATCTGAGTTCTTGCGGTGTATAGATCACTAATACTGCCTCGTTATAGTAATAAATAATAAAGTGTTATTAGGAAAGTTGATGTAACACAGTAGTAAATAAATCAATCAAATGTATGCGTTTTAACATTACATCAGTGTTAATTTTGATAGTACTTTTTAATTTAGTTTTAGTTACAGTCTTTTGCTTAAAATATCTTTTAGTTTTAGTCATAATTTAGTCATCTAAAGTGTTTTAACTTTAGTCTAGTTTTAGTTGATTAAATTTCACAACATTTTAGTCGAAGAAGTCTGCTGTAAATTTAGTCGACCGAAATGTGAAGTGTAAAGTGTAAGGCATTTTTTATGCTTCCTTGAATTTCTGAAGTCATGTTTTCCACTTGGATAAAATGAAACATCTAATAACCCTTTCCTGAATGCTAGTGAAATTTGACTGAACAAACATTTTGGTCTAGTTTTTTTTGGTGATGAAAATGACAGTTAATTTAGTTTTAGTTTTTGTCCATGTGCACTTGTTTTTTTTAGTTATGGTCTGGTTTTTGTCAGGGGAAAAAAGGTTGTTGAAGAAAACTATGACACTGCATTACATATCTTGTCTTTGTAGTGTATTCAGTTGAAAATAGGTCCAAAGGGATTTGCAAATCATTGTATTCTGTTTAAATTTATGTTTTACTCAATGTCCCAACTTTTGGGGAATTGGGGTTTGTAAATTCTAACGAAAATCTGGTATTTAAATGACAAAGGAATATGAACAATGTTGGTTGCTTTTGTACTGAAACAGGTATTTATATTTAAGTTTAAAAATATGATAACACTGTGGTGTGTGACGTTGTGACAGATTATTGCTGTGCAACAGTGTTGAGCAACAGTAATGATGGCAGATGGTTTACCATGATGGGCTTAAGAGGATGGTAGTCTCCAAATTCAACCAGAGCAGCCTCAGGTCGACATCTCTGAAGCTCGGTCCCATAGTTGCGCATGCGGGAACGCCTTATAACATAAACCCAGAGACAAGACAAGGTCATGTTCATGTCCAAAATCCATCTTTTTTTTGTTTGGTTTTGTTGTTTACTTCAGCCTCATTCACACTTCCAAAAAACCCTGAAATTATCCAGACATTGCCCGGGTGAGCCGTATGTGTGAACGCAAACAGCCGAGTTTCACTCAGACTTTACCTGGATAAGTTTGTCATGCCCCCCTAAGTATTTTAATCACATAAAGCCCGCGTAGGCTCGTATCTGAACGCTGCAGTGAATTATCAGGGTAAGTCACTGAGGCGAGCGAGGAGAGCTGATGACATCATCCTGTGCGACCAGCGCGGAACCAGAAAAGGTTGACTGGACAGGAGGGATAAGAACAATCGCTGTTGCAGGAGAAGTTTATCTGATTTTAAGGGGTTAACACAAACTAAAATGTGCGTCTGGACATCAGAGGAGTTGTTTCTACTAAACATCATCAAAGTTCTGTAGTACATCTGCTCAGAATGATCACACGATCACCTCTCACGCATCCAAAGAGCTGCTGTTGGATATGGAAATGAAACTCTGCAGCATCTTTCTCCAGGGTATATGTTGTTCATGCTGCTATATATTGACTTCTGTGAGCTTCAGTGCTCTTCTCATCTCTTTAGTCGATGCTACTGATACACTTTTTAACACGTAGCACTGAAGTAGGGATATAAATTGTGATACGAATTGTCTGCTCTCATCTTACAACGCTGACTTCCGCCGCGTATGTTTGACGTCATGAGTTGCCTGTCAGTGACCCCCTGCCCCCCTCCACCACTTCTGTGCATGTGATGTAGGAGCACAGTGCATGTAGGGGGCGTGGCCTCAATACCTCTGCAGTCAGCCGTGTGCTTCATGCATGTGATTGAGGAATAGTAAAGTAGTTAGTTCTGCCTTTTTACCTCCGCCAAGGAGGTTATGTTTTTGCCGGCGTTTATCTGTCTGTCTGTCTGTTTGTTTGTTTGTGTTCAAAATATCTTGAAAAGTTCTGAACGGATTTGGATGAAATTTTCAGGAGCTGTCAGAAATGGGATATGGAAGAACTGATTAGATTTTGAGGGTGATCCGGATCACCGTCTGGATCCAGGAATTTTTAAAAGGATACTTTAACATTGCCAGATAGGACCATTTTCGCCAAAGTGGACCGAAACTGCTGGAGGTGGAGGTCTGCGCTCTCTGAGTGCTTTTCTAGTTTGCTTTTGTTCTGTCTGTTAAAGCACTTTGTAAACGTCTGTTTTTAAAGGTGCTATATAAATAAAGTTATTATTATTATTATTATTATAAAGATATTCTCAAGTGTAAGTTTGCATGAAATCTGTTTTTGTGGTCAAGATTGTGCTAAAACATATTTACCCAACTATATTTAAAATCCCTGTTTAAGGCTAACCTCAATTTTGTCAGTTCTAGATTATTCCCATAAGTTCCTGTTAATCCCCATGGAAAGTTTCCAACTTTGAAAATTCATGGAATTTTGCAACCCAAGTAACAATGAATGTGAACCCAAATTCTCTCTTTGTCTGCTAGTTTTTTTGTTTTTTATATTTTTTTACGAAGTCAAACATCATTTTCTTAAATGATGAGGCACAAGGAGCAGCATATTATGTTTTCATGCTTATAGTCGACATAAACCCAGATAAGTCAGATTACAACAGCAGGCATTGCATTCAACAGTTTAAAAGGAGTAAACTCCACAGATTTAATACAAACTGATGAAATAATTAAATCAACATGATTTCCATTTGGCCAACTATTGATGTTACTTTTGCTCATTTGTGATGAATTTAAAGTATGCAACTCCGCTTGTGTATCACATTAAAAATAGAGGGAATGACAGCTAAATAGTTGTTAAAGTTGTAAGCCCAGAGAAAGCCAGGGTACATTGATCTCACTCTGGAAAAAATCCCATGCAAAATTAAACAGATTAAGAGTTAGAGTGACAACAGGATTTCATCATGTAACTCAGGCTTATACATGCTGCATTTCTAAAGTAACTTTACGGATTCAAAAAGTTGTATTTAGTCATTTTAAAGGTAACTCAGACAAGAATGTAGTCTGTAGTGAACACTGAAATCCCTTCGGCCCACTGAAAATGACTAAAAATGTAACACTTTTCAGGTGAATTAAAGCGTTTCACTGTTTCTGACCACTGATATCAGTTATCAGACATTGTTCTCTGCCACTCAGAACTGCCAGTCTGGCACAAATTGTCATGTCAATGCATACCGTCAACTGGTATTGGTATTTGGGATAATAATGAGTTTGGAAACAGCAGCATATCAGATATAGGGATGAGAATTGAAAACCAATTCCAATTGAGAATAAAGGAACAGCTAAAAGAATCAATATCATTAGTCTTTTTGCTTCACAATTCCTTCATCAATTCCTTTCACGAGTATCTGGCTGCCTTGCAAATCGATGCATTCTCTTATCAGAGGCAGTCAGCCCAAAGGATGTCATAGAAGCAATTAAGAGGCAAAAGCAGTTAAGAGTGTGTCTTTGTTTAACTCAATATGATGGAAACTAAACAACACCTAGTGTGACTTTAAACATCAATGGAAACACCAACAACATGCTGAGACACATGTCTTTGGTGCTGTTGACCCTCAAAATGTGTATAGACCTGCTTTTTCCACACAGAAAATTCACAGGAATTGACAAGGGAATCAAAAAAGAATTTGATCAATAAGCAGAATCTGAGTCTGATCATTCCCATCCTTAATTAGATATCAGCTAAAAATCCAGTATCATGCATTCTTTGAAAAAAAGGAAGAAAATGATGTTAAACTGATAAATGTGTGCATCCCTAGGTCAAAGTATTTGCTTAAATGTAATGTAAGAGATGGATAGAAGAAAAGTGTCCTCCTTTTGGAAAAAAGTAAAATGAAGATAGACCATAAATCTTAGAAAATGCATCACCTGACAAATTGAATATTTTAATACTGGGAAATCCATCATTTAAAGTTTTGGTATTCCAAGTCTTTGGTTTATGCGCACAAATAATATTGTTCAGTTATTTTCTACAGATTATTTTCTACATCAATAATAAAGTCGACAAAATGTTTGAAAATGGTAAAAACCTTGAAAAAACAACTAATTAGATATCAGCCAAAAATCCATTATCATGCATCCTTTGAAAAAGGGTCAAAAATGGTGTTAAACTGATGAATGTGTGCATCCCCAGGTTAAAGTATTTGCTTTTGTTATGAGGAAACAATGATTATGTCCAATGAGGATCTGCAGAGTTACCATACACACAGAGATAGAGATTTGTTATGATTAATGGCACCCTCTCTGTCATAGATATACGTCAGCATGTCCCAGCTATAAAAAAAAGAGTAATCATTACAGCAATGAATGCATAACTATCAACACTCTGGAGGTGCGCTTGTTCTGTCACTGAAAACAAACACAAGAGAGAGGTCTAACTCATCTGTAATCATGCAATGCTTGCAGCTCTTATATCTCCACATACCTATACCTAATCTATGAACTAGAACTACATTAAGGAACAGGACTTTAAAACCAGAGCATGAACTTTGACACTCTTCAATAGACTTTGAAAAGCTACAACTAAACAACAGTAGAAGGCCTTTATTCAGGCCATCATACCACTTACTGCCCAATTAACCCACACTGTTCTGTGAAAACCCTGCAAGGCGAGTTCACACATCTCCCAGACGCTTAAAGAAACTGACATGCACTAACAAAATCCACACAACATCTCAACGAACATTATCAAGCAGCTTCTTATTCGTTCATATTAGTTTATAATTGAGAAAAGAGCATCTTACCACTGCACCGCAGCCATTTTCTTCAGTCATATGACACCTCGGTACTTCCTGGTTACGCCACTTTTGGTTCATAGTTTGTTGTGGGCGGCCTGCTTGCTATTTAATTAATTTTATCGTAGAGCTGTTATTGTAAAAAAACAATATGCAGTTTTTCTACACCAATACGACAAAAAAGTGGATGGAGATACTTTAAAACGAGCAGTTGCCGACGTAGATGAACTTCATTCCCCAGAATACATTGCGCTTAGGCATAAGTAAAAGTAAGAAGCATCACTCTGGAATTATTTGTCGGGAACTAAAATGTTTTCCTCATTATCTGTAAAACGGCTATTTTCAGGCTTAAACCAATTAACTCATGGTAGAGTCTTTAACAATATAAAACAGCAATGAGCCATATTTTGATGCTAGGCCTCAGTTCTACCCTCCATTCGGGTGAGTTAATATGCCTTTGTTTTCTATATGTTATTGCTGTGTGAATTGTCTGTAGTATAGAGGATCTTTGAGGGTGCCGCCGCTCATGCAGCAGGTCTGCTGCAGCAGTCAGTCAGAGGAGACCTTAGCTAGCACCTGAGCCTTAACATGACCTGACCTTAGAGCTCCAGGCTTGTCCGCCTCATTCACCTGACCAGGTACAGTATGTCAATGTCTTCTCGGTCCTCTTTGGAGATGTTTCTGTTGAAGGACTACTTCAGCTATGGGCGGGCACAGGGTGACTGCAGTCAGCTAGCAGTTAGCTGTGGTTACAGCATGACATACTGTTGCTTATTTAAGGAGTGATTTCTCCTCTCAGTGGTGAAACAGATTGTAAGTTACGAAACCAGACAGCTTAATGCAAGGACTAACATATCCTTGACATTTGCTTCAAGCTTCTTTAATCATCTCTAGATCTTTATTGAGCTATGGGGTGTGTTCTGATCCTGGAGCTACATGTAAATATCAGACACTGATATGCACAATATAATTTATGAGTAATTAATATGCCAGTAATGTTTTAAGACTACATTCAGGATATGACTGGTCTTGACTGAATGTAATGTAAGGTATGGGTAGAGGAAAAAATGACCTCCATTTGGAAGAAAAGGAAACTGTAGATAGACCATAAACCTTAGAAAATGCATCACTTGACCAGTATATTTTCTTAATACTGAAAAATCTATCATTTAAAGATGTGGTATGCCATCTTTTTGGTTTATGGGTACAAAATTGTATTGTTCAGTTTGTAGACTATTTTCTATCACATCAATAATCAAGTCGACAAAATGTCTGAAAATAGTAAAAATCTTGACATTACCATTTAAAATTCCAGATTACAGTGAAAAAAAAGTAGAAAAAGCACATTTTGTTAATGCAGCACTGCAGATTTTTGACAGAAAAGTCACTGAACAATGATGTTGGATTGATATTAGAATTGTGAAATTCAATACAAATCCTGCAACTGAATTTGAGATTAAATACCAGGTTGAATACCATGGGAGATAAAGCGTGCAGAATCAGTCACTTCATTACATACTTGCTTTTATGTGATGTCGTCATTTATCATGTTTTATCTCCATCTTATTTTTGTTTCACGGTCTTTTTAGCTTTGTATGTGTCTAAATTGCTCTTATCAATTCACTTCTATTTTTAAGCCTTTTCGTTGTTGACTTCTTTTATGCTTCTCTTCTAACATTTTAATGTCGTAACTCACTTTTTTACTTTTTTCTAGTTTATGCTTCTTTGATTTACTTCCTGGCTATTGATTCATCTGTTCATCTTATGTTGTACTTTTAATCTTTTTACAGATTACCTTTTAGGCTTTTTTTCATTGTTTTATCTCCTACTTATGTCTGTTGGTATATTGTATTATTATTATACCGTTATTATTATTGTTAATATCCAGTTTTCTGTTATTGCCTTTTGTTTTTCTCACTGATTTTGTATTTTTTTTTGTCTTTTATTTTGGTCCTCATGGTCTTATTTTATGTTGCTAGGTTCTTGTATTGTCCGGGGTCTTATGACGTATAAAAGGGCCTTTGATTCATGGGCCTGGGCTCAGTAGAGATTACGCCGGTGCCTGTCGGTTTGCACCGTCTTGGGCTGTAGTCACTCATTGAGTCATTACTCCCTCTTGTGTGTTTGCTGTGTCCTGGGGGGACATGAGCCGCTGCTTGGCCCCATGGGTGGGGGGCCTCCTGTGTTTTTCATGTGTGGTGACTGGGCCTGGATTGTTGTGCCTACTTTTTGGGTTTTAGGTTTCCTCACGTTCTGTGATATTTTCTCCATGAGCACCGTTGATCTGATTGATCTGTTATGCCTTTTGTGTATGGTTGTGAGGGTTCTTAAATCGTGTTTTTTGTTTATTTCCTTGTGTCCTTTAGCTCTTGTACTTTGTCTTCTGTTTGTTCCTGTCTGTTTGTCAAGGCACTTTGTAAACATCTGTTTTTAAAAGTGCTGTACAAATAGATTAATTATCATAAAAAATAGTCCTTAAAAAATATTTTTCTTCACTAACAACCTACATTAAAAAAAAACAGATTTAGGAAATGTAACTCAACGCATGACTACATATATACAATAAATTCTTAGGAGTTTCCATGATTATTAATGGAATGCTTGACCTGAATTTAGTTTTTACTCTTAAGTTTTGTCCTGCTGCACCAGAAACACAGTACAGCTGTTACAATCATTTTCTATGTTCAAATAAAGTAAAAAATCACAACAACAGGAATGAACTAAAAAGAAATCTGTGACTAGGATCAAATGATCACTTTCATTCATTTTTGCAGCCCTGGGTTTAAAAAATATAACTCTAAATCTGTTTTGTAAGCTTTGATATTTGTGGTAATAATTCATGGATTGTGTTTTTAGTATCGCATCATTTCAAAAATATGGTATAAAAAGTGTCAAAGTATTGTTTTCTTGACAACCTCTCTGACTGAAGTAAAAACCAACAACAAGTTTGTTTATTACTTTATCAGTTGACTGTATTTTTTTAATCAAAAAGACTTTTTAATGATAAAACCCAAGACACTGTGAGTTTATTTTTAAACATTATGTTGAATATTAATCTTAACCTAACATTAATTGGGCTTTTGGTGTGTTTTGAGGAAACAATCAGAGTTACTGATGTAAAGTTTAGATACACCCTGTGTACCAGGATTGTGGCAACAGTGAAACCTTAAGAAAGCAGTTCGACTGTTTTCATTTCTTCCAGCTTTTATCGGGCATAAATAACAGCAAAGAGATCCAGGATGTGATAATGACCAGGAAACAGAAGTGTTAAAAATTGTGGTGCAACTCAAGACAATATAAAGCTAACTGCATCAGTGTCTGTGTTTGTCTTTGCTGCCAAAGAAAACCTGTGCAGGCCAACTGCTTTCACACAGGAGAACCACAGGAATTGATTAATAACTGGATTTATTTGCAGAATTGTTGAAGGCATTGGTATCAATAAAATCTTCCCTACACCCTGGAATGGTCACCAACCAGTCATAGGGCTGACATGCAGAAACAGACAAATGTATAGACACACTCACACCTTAGGGCAATTTAGAGTCACATGTTTACCTAACAAGAATGTTTTTTGGTCTGTGGGAAGAAGCTGGAACTCCCTCAGAAACCCACACGTGTACAAGGAGAGCATGTGAACTCCACACAGAAAGGCCCTGCCCCACCAAGGAATCAAACCCTCTTGCTGTGAGGCAAAAGTGCTACCACCTGCTGCAGCCTTCATTTTTGTTTTCAGCCAGTTAAAACGTCCCTGTGTGAACGTTTATAATAAGTAAAGTAATAACCAGTTAAAGAAAATTCAATAGAACAACTAGATGTTTGGTAAACTTTCTGAAAATACACCTGTAAAATTGGATAATAATGACACACTCCCAGTAATTACTTAACTGATTTCTGTCTTAATCTGAATTTATACAGTCTCATAAAAAAAGCAACAGTTGTAAGAACTTGCGTCATGTTATCATAAAGACCACACAAAACTCAGAGAGGCCTTGTGCTTGCACTCTTTCAGCAGTGAATAAACAAAGGATAAGTTAATTTACATTTCAAGTAAGAATATTGGCCATATTTAACAAGCTTCTTGTTCTTAAATCTTTTGAGATTTTATATCAGCAGACACATTTTCCTGCGTGTTTTCTCTCAGAGACAGCAGCATGAGGTAAAGCTTATTATGGGGGACAAACAGGAAGTGAAGTGATCTCCGTGTCTTTTAAGACCAGATTTAGGGCAGCTGGTTGCCATAGAGACTGCGGTGCCCTGCTTTGTGCCACTCTTCATGTTCTTTCTGTCTCTGTCAGGTACACAACACAAATCAAACAAGCTCTTAGATTCCCTCTTCACCTAGCATAGAATCTCTGTGAATCAAGCAGAGATGAAGCTGTAAACAGTTTGATGTTGTTTTCTCTCCTCTCATTACTGCTGAGACGGGAGTTTTTTATCCAGCATAGACATCTAGTGAGTAACATAACATGTCCGTCTTGCTGTCCGGGTGGGGGCATGAAAGACTCATGACTCCAGATGCAAAAGGTCAAAAGTATTGAACCCATTTTAATTAATAATAGGTTCCCTGATATCCCAAACTCAGCCGTGTCTTGTACCTTTATGCAACTGCAGAACAAGTGGATCTACAGTTAGGCTTGGGCAATATATTGGTTCATGTAATTTTGTTGACTAATTTTTTTTGTCATAGTTTTCGTCAACAACTTTTTATCCCCCTAGACTATAACTAATAAAAACAAGTGCACAAGAACAAAAACTAAAACTAAATTAACTGACATTTTCTTCAACAACAAAAACTAGACAAAAATGTTTGACAGAGACTTAATCCAATCAGACCTAATTTCGTCATTTAGAAAGTGGGGACAAGTTAGGAATATATCCAATCACAGCTACTGTGGTTGTGTGGAAAGGTTGGATGAGTTAAGAGGGACATCCAATCACAAGTGCCTTAGCTTGATGGTGGTGGGATCCAATCAGAGCTGCTCTCTTTATGAATTGATATATTCATGTAGAGCAGGTTCACTGTTTGTTGTCAGTTCTGGTATTGTAACTGAGATGCTCTACCAGGTAGCCTAAATAATGGTGACTGCTTTTCACACGAAAGTTAAATTTGTTTATACATTCAAACTTAACTAGCATTCAATAAAGGGTTATTAGATGTTTCATTTTATCCAAGTGTAAAACATGACTTCAGAAATTCAAGGAAACGTAAAAAAAAAAGGCCTTACACTTTATACTTCATATTTTAGTCGACTAAATTTACAGTAGATTTCGTCGACTAAAATGTTGTGAAATTTCATCAGCTAAAACTAGACTAAAATTGAAACATTTTAGATGACTAAATTATGGCTAAAACTGAAGGATATTTTAGGCAAGAGACTATAACTAAAACTAGTGTTGTCAAAATTAACACTGTTTCATATCAATTAATTTGAAATTTTTGTTTAAGCAGATTTAGAAAATTAAAACTAGGAATTTTATTGCGACTCATTTTGCTGCTCCTGGGCTGCTGTTGTTAACACACCCCGTGATTCCTTACGACAGGGACACAACCACTTTGGAGGAGTTGCAGTGTTATCTCCACCAAGAAGGTTCTACGTTTGCTGTTTTTATCCGTTTGCAAGGTTGCTCAAAAATGTATCAATGGATCCAGATCCAGGATCTTTTTCAAAGGATTCATTAACAATTGGGCAGTTTGACATTTTTTCTAATAACTCGGCTCATACAGGCCTTAGCTGAGGTTTATACTCTCTGAGCACTTATAGTCTAAAGACTGGAATACTGAAAATTCACACCGTTTATATAATGTTTGGGGCATTTATGCAGAGACACATTTCTAGGCTTGTTGTCATTTAAAATGAATTAAAGAATATAAGTTATATATCCCATATATTGGCTGTAGTATCAGCAAAATACACAAATTTAGCATGTTGCCTCTCCTTATCATTGCTGCATGGGTACATTCAAAAATCAAGGCTCATTTTTTCAAGCAGGAAATATTGTTTTTTAAGTTTTAAATCTGTTCCTTACACAAATATACCATCATATTGAAAGAAATAATGAGAGCCAAACTATCAGCAAAAATAAATCAAATATGGTGTATGCCTACTCAAAACTGATTTTCAATTCACGATAATATTGGTTTTGAAAGTTTAATGTAGTTACTGTCAGTTAACCTTGCAGGGCAGATGAAGATTCATCTTGCCAACCTCCAATCTACAATGATTGTGAGCAGCCCAAAGCAGGATGGTCCAATCAGAGTCCTGTTAAGTGTTCAGGGCCCGACCGACAGTTATAACAACAAACAACGGTTCACCAGTTTCAGTGTGATAAAGTGTGATACATCATTTTAAAACTATGATTCTTGTGATTTCAGCCATGTTAACCAATCGGGGGTTCACTCATAGCAACAAGCACTGCGTGGCTTTTATGCCAGACCAAAACAGCTGTAAAAACAATGACTTTACTCACATTTGTAGTCTTCTGATCATCACTGGATGCAATATGTCCAGCACTTAGCACTGATATATTCCTAAGAAATCCACAAATCAATCCAAATCCAACAGTTGATCCAAA
Organism: Cetoscarus ocellatus; assembly: GCA_037902135.1. Taxonomy (NCBI): domain Eukaryota; kingdom Metazoa; phylum Chordata; class Actinopteri; order Labriformes; family Labridae; genus Cetoscarus; species Cetoscarus ocellatus. The sequence goes on along the minus strand of JBAMNC010000900.1, from coordinate 57,657 downwards.
GTACAGTATTATATCCATACATGGCCATGAAGAGCAGTTGTATTTCCATAGTCCGATTTTTCCCATAGTCCGATTTTTCTCTTATTTGGCTCGATTAGCCTTGTTATTTTGAAGCTATGGCTACAATGATGTGTTCAAAATGGAGTCTGAACTCTAACCTATGGATATAGACACCCCACTTGACCCAATAGGAGCTTGTATGATATTCAGGAGCCTCAACATCCAATCAGTGCCTTCGGTCAAGCAAGGGTCCATCCTCAATTTCAGCCCCCAAAGCCTGAGCCAGTGAAAAGCAACTGTGCAGTTAATCGATGGGCCGTGTAGCTAATGAAATGCTGAACACGACGATGTTTAAAGCTGGAAGACGTTTGAGCTGCGAGTAAAAGGACAGCAGGAAGTGACTGCTTGTACAAAGATTAGCATAGATGCTAACAGCCTCAGCAGCACTTTTATCAGATCTTGACCACTTTATTATTAAATGAATGTCAAATCTCAACACTACAAAATTCTAAATAGAAAGGATAATTTTGTTCCACTTCCAACATGTTTTGGTGAGAGTTTGTTTTACGAAGTGGCTCACGTTCTGTAGTGCAGTTGTGCCGGCCCACTGCATTATCTGATTGGCCTGTAAATGTGATTGAAAGTATGATTGTCCAACCATCTGCCGGTTATGCTTCTAAAAGGTTCTTCCCTCCCCAGACTCTTTTTTTGGCTCTTTCCCAGATGAAACAGTGAAATATATAGAACGGGCCATCTGGTGTGTCAGGTTAACTTTTAATAAGGAGGGAGTGGAAACTTATCAGTGTGATCGACAGATGGGACATGAGTCACATTTACATATTTAGTTGCCACCGGATCATTGGTTTCAGTGGCAGAATGTTTTATGTGGGCAAAACAGATCTATAGACATGTTTGAAGATCTCACTTTGGCTAATTAAGAGGCATGAAACGGCAAAGCAAGTGTGTGTGCTTTTTTACTTACTGTTACTGTCTGGGTAAGATCCTGGATTAGCATCTCTCATTATTAATGCCTCTTTATTAGGGAGCACCTGAACAAGCCTTATCAGTGTAACCAATACTCACTTTCATGAAATGATGCTCAGGATCAGGTGTCCACTTTATTTCCTTCTTAAGACATTCACATCATCACATTTCCCTCTGATAAGGTTACCACTCTGCATCTCATCTGCAGTGTTTTAGAGGTTTTTGGCCTGCAGATCTGGATTTGTTGTGAATTATTTAAAAGGCTACTTTATTAGTAGGAGCTGATGGGTGTAGTTCATTACCGGGTAGATCCTGTTCTCATTTTCTCTGATGGGTGTTTGATGGACATGTGTCAGACGAGGGTGAAGTCACCAAATGTCCAGAAGACCTTAGTCCTCTCAGGCTTCATTCAGTCCCTGCTTCTGTATCGTGGTGCATCGGTCTTTCTTTGAGTGGACTTTTATTTTTGCTTTTCAGCACTCTGACATCGCAAGGACTTAAAAATGACTAAGAAGCCTTCAGACGTGTTCAGGCTTCGTCACGAGGAGCTGCTGTTTTTCGCCGCCTGTGTTTGTAACTGCTGGGGCTTGTGTCTGTGTGTCTGCGTGTGTCTTGAAGGCAGAGTGTGTAGGAGAGGAGGTGGCGCTGGCATGCGTTTGGGCAGCAGCTGGAGGTGGCAGCTCTCCCGGGCCATGCGTCTAGCGCTGCGTTGGTGTCGTCCGTGTCGAGGAGGTCGAGGTGGAGGAACCAAACCATGGATCAGCGGACGGTTTTTGGATCTGTGGAGCTACAGCAGGCTGCTGCTGAAGTCCCTCTACTTCAACAGCCTCACCAACGCTGACACTCTGCTGGACTGTGCATTTGAACCGGTCTACTGGATCGTGGATAATGTGACCCGCTGGTTTGGAGTGGTGAGTTGCTGTTATGTTTTTTGCCGGTGGGCCAGGACACTATAGACCATAACAGTTGCTCATCCTCCTTTCCTTCCCCCTTTTTTGTAGGTCTTTGTCACCTTAGTCATACTGCTGACCACCTCGGTTGTGGTCATCGTCTACCTGTTTGTTTTACCCACTATCTTCAGCACTTACCCTGTGCACTGGATCATCTGGCACCTCTGCTTTGGCCACTGGCTTCTCGTCATGGTGGTCTTCCATTATTACAAGGCCACCACCACATCTCCAGGACACCCACCTAAGGTACCCACTCCATCACAGTACATACTTAGATGTTTAGCTTATACTACGAAAGCTTCAGGTACAGCTCAGATCCCCTATTAGGGATGGGAATTGAAAACCAATTCCAACTGAGAATTGATAACAACTCCCTCAAGGAATCGCTATCATTACTCTTTTTGCTGATCTGTTCCTTTATCAATTCCTTCCACTGACAGGGGTCAGAAATGGTCAAAGTTGCGGCTTAATTTTCGACAAAAATGCGCCTACTGCACAAATTGCAGAAGTATTTATTTATATATGCAGCACTGACAGGATGTCATGTGTATGACATTGTTGCCACTGAAAATCTACAGGCCGAGCGTTGCCCACATTAAAAATCAGCAGGAATGTATAAGGGAATTGTTAAAGAATGTTAATGGCATTGGTATCAATACAATCTTTTCAATTCCTATCCTTGCACCCTGCCAGTTAATACAATCTGCTGTCAATCAGAAGTCAGCATTGTCCCCCCCATCATGTTTTTGGGAGCTTGCTGGTGACTTTTCTATAAAATATTCAGTTAAATAAACCCGTGCACTGAATCTGAAGCACTGGTGCCTTCCTCTGGCCAACATTTACCTCCTTAGTCTGGTGTCAAACTGCTTATTGTTGGAGTCTTATCCCCTGACTGGTTCTGCCTTTTTATTATCTTATGTTGCTGCCATGTGAGACTTTGTTCTGGTCCTGAAATGGCAATATACAGCTGAACATTTAGGGCCCAAAATTTAAGTCCAACTGTCCTAATATGATAGAAAAATGTGAGTGTTTGGGTTAAAACTTGGTTATAATTGCTTTACTTTTGGGTGAACCGTTATTTTAATCTTCATTTGCTCCCCTATGAGGCTGGGCCCCTGAGAGCTTTCCCCCCATATGGGCAGCCTTGGCCAGAGGTGCTAGTAAAGCTGTGGAAAGTACAAGGTATGATCCATGATGGGTAACCAAAATAAAACAGTCAGGTCAAGCCAGGTTTAAGCTTGCTGATACTACATAGTGGAGCAGCCCCAGTATTGGTATTGCATTGCGTGATCACCTGTAGTCAACTCTTTATCTAAATGCCCCAAATAAATGTTTGTCTGTGGTAAACTGGGTAATTAAATCACTACAGTAGGATGCAAATTGGCAAATGTTGCAAAAAGCAAGAATGCAAAGTAGATTATCCTGAGAAGTAATTTTTTAGTGCAAATACATTTAATCAAAGTACAATTACTAAAAATGTTTTTAGAATTGATAGAGTCTGGCAGAGTACGTCATAACTTTTATGGCTAAAACTAGGAATGCACGATATTGGATTTTTGCCAATATCTGATATTTTTTTGATTCATTATCGCCGATACCGATATTTCAGGTCAAGAGCACAAGCTCTGTATGTCACAAAAATTGACTTGTTTCTTACAGTTTTACAGTATATTATCACATGAGCAGATGTAAAAACAAGAAAAACAGCATTTAACTCTTGCAAAAATGAAACCCTCGATATTTAAATGTACCCGTCCCGATAAGGAGGTGCATCAATATTGAACATTTGTATAATTTGCCGATATTCCAGCCGATATACGGCTGATATGTGTGGCCGATATACCGGCTGTAAATATTTGCAAAAATTTCAATATCGGCCGATACCGATATATAACTTTTAGGCTGATATCGGCCAATACCGATATCAAACTGATAATATCGTGCATCCCTAGCTAAAACATAAGATTTGTGGGGTCCAAAAATAATACCCAAAATAAAAAAACAGACCCTTCAGTGGTTAGAACCAGCACTCTCAGTCGATGTTTTTTTAAGTGCATTTGCAACCAAGGATGAGCGAAAACACCTGCTGTGCATTTGTGTCTTTCAGAACAAAATTCATATTCCCTCAGTGTCCATCTGCAAGAAGTGTATCTCTCCAAAACCAGCCAGGACACACCACTGCAGCATCTGCAACATGTAAGTGCTCTGAAAATGAAAAAAATCTAATGGTCAGAGATTGTTTGTTGTGTTTTTATGTGTTTTATCCTTCTGTTATTTCAAAGGTGTGTGTTGAAGATGGACCACCACTGCCGTATCCTTTTGAAACCCTGTGGAAAAATTCATGGAATCAAATCCAATTAGTCTGTAATTGAAAATGTATTTATTTGTTATTTTATATCATAAAATGTGTCAAAAGTTGTCCTGAACATGACTCCAGCTTGGCTAAACAACTGTGTGGGTCATTTTAACCACCGTTACTTCTTCTCCTTCTGCCTGTTCATGACACTGGGCTGCATCTACTGCAGCATCAGCAGCAGGAACCTCTTTATTGAAGCTTACAGTGCCATAGAGGTGAGGAAAGATGTGTGTTTATCAGGATTTGGCAGTTAAAATGTTCGAGAACTTGGGTTTATTCATTCACTTTTACTCAAGGTTTAGGATGTACTGCCTTGTACAGCAGCGGCGGACAGTATTGTAAAAGCACGAGTGAACTTGAAACATGTAAGTGATCTTTGGTTTCAGTCATCTCTGATCAAGAATGATATGATCAAGGGGAGTCACCAGTTAGTAAAAAAAACACTTAAGTCTTCTTTTACCAATTAGTTTTAAGATTTTAAATTCCCTGGATATAGAAAACACTTAGCAAGGAACAGGATCAAAAGAGCCAAATCTTCTCATAACTGTATTTTACCATCTGTCTTCCTTCTCTGTTTGTGGTTCGTGAATATGAACATGATAAAAGTAGTTTTCAAACTTTTTGTTTTTTTACCTAAGGCACACTGAAGACCAAGCCAAAAAACTCTATGAACACCACATTCATACCAGTGCATTATCACCTCTTAAACATGAGCTACAGTATCTGAATATTCCTGTAAGAAATTATTTATTTTTATTAACATTGTATTGCAGGTGTTTCTGCCAGATGTAATGTCTGTAGTCAGTTAGATCCATCTTGCCCAGCTCTAATCTACAACCATTGGGAGCGGCCAAAAAGCCGCACATACCAATCAGCATCCTTAAGAGAAGGAAGAGGTGGGAGCTACGAGCAAGATGAAAGCTACAGAGATTAGCATAGGCGCTAACAGCTTCAGTAGCAGTTTTGTTAGCTCTGGACCACATTTCTTAGATAAATAAATAAATAAAAACAATACAAACTCCTCAACCTACACTCCACTTTCGACATGTTTTGATGAGAGTTTGTTTTTACAAGGTGGGCTACATTCTCTCCTTTACACTGCAGCAGTTATGCCCACCTACTATATTATCTAATAGGCCCATATTGAATGTGATTGATGGAACGATCATCCAATCACCTGCAGGATATGCTTTTGGAAAGGTTATACCCATTCCCAAACACTTTCTGGGCTGTTGCCAAGATGGGACTACTGAAATATACAGAACAGTCCATCTGGTGTGTCAGGTTATATTTTTATGTGCTAACCTAGTAAAAGTACACAGACTGCTGTATTACTCATTGAATACTTGAATTGGATTTACCAAGGTTTCTCACCGAAATCGTTTTTTCATTTGATGCTCAAACACACCATAATATCAATTCATTTACACTCACCTTAAGGTCATTTTTCTGTGCTCACCTTAAAAATATCCTATTGTAATCAATTGCCAGCTTGTTACATTAGAAAATAACATTTATGCAGCTAATTTTGACACATACTTAAATACTGTATTAATATTTTTGACAAACAGGACTCAGTGTTATAAAGAGTCTTTTTCAGACTGACAGTCAAAAGGTAGGACATTTTGGTTTGAACTGGTGCTTAATGTGAATGCAGTTGGAGCTTAAAAATTACCAAGTACCTAAACTCAAACATTTTGAATTTCCTGGTTTTTGAAAAAGGCCAAACAGGCTCTGTTTCAGTCTCTCTCCTAAACTGCTTACCCTGTTAACTGCACAAGGAGGCTACGGGAGGCTTTGATAATGAGCTCTGGTCTGATTGGCTGCCCAAACGTTGTCTTGACAGGAGGGGGGAGAGGGTTACAGGCCGTGGATTGGACTTTCAGAACAGTCATTGCGTCTACCTGTGATGAGCAGAAAACACACATGTAGTTGGAGGCTGTATAGCTATGACATCATAAACCCCAGGAAGTACAAAAGTGAGCGTTTTAAGGGGAATTTTCCTTTAAAAGGCAGAACGCATTTCTCAGTAAATTGATAGATTAATAAAAGATGTCGTGTTTTCTTCTCCCCAGGCCTCTTGCATTTTTATACAGTCATTCAAGCATGCAAAAAAGATGATTTAGTAAATGAAAAACTAAGTCATCATCTACTGTACATTTTCAGAAATGACACATGATTTCACATATTACTAAGGCACACTTTAACTTGTCTCAAGGCACACTGGCCATGCCACATTATTTGAAAACCTCTGCCCTATACAATAAACGTACGATACTGTGATTGTTATGAACTGCCATGTGAAAGAGCAAACCAACAAGGACAATAAAACAGACGGTAAAACGAGGAGATATAATTACACATTCAGACAGGCCTTAGTCAAAATGGCATGCCTGATTTAAAGGTGGGGTTGGTAGTCATGAAAAACTAACATGAATTTGAACGTAGCATCTCCTCAGGACTCCGTCTAGCTCTTTCTTTTCTTGCTCTGTTTAGCAGGAGGAGCAGTTACCAGTAATCGGGGTATAGGTAGTTTCTCTGCTGTTCTCCAGAGTACTTGTATCCCTTTCAGCTCGGCTATGTGCATTGAATCAGGGTCAGTGCACGCCGGCAAAATGTACACGCTGAAGGTGGGCAAGAACGGCAGTACAGGATTTGATTGGTTCAATAAATTTGGTCTGAATCGCTGTGATTGATTGATGTTTCCCCTGTTTTACTCCTGCTGTAGACAGCGGCTATTTTTCACTCTCTTTTAAGAACACATCATGCATTGATTACCATCGGGACATAACGATCATTTTAACCAGTATAACAAAAAGTGTATCTAAATCTGATTACCAACCCTGCCTTTAAGACCTCTCAAAATCGAAAATACAACTCTCTGAGACATTTTGTGACTGTAAATGTTTAAAATGTAGTTCAGGATGTTTTATAACTTTACACATTACATCTTTTTTTCTGTCCCCTGTAGAAATACTACCAGACCCCCCCTCCCACTGAAGCCTACACGGAAACTACAGCTCATAAGTGCATCATTTTCCTTTGGGTGCTGACCAGGTAAGAAACTGACTGTATCAACAAATATAGATATTCCTCCCCGTTTGAAAGTCTGGTGAAGTTTGATACCATCATCAGACTAGTTGTAATGCGCCTCTTGCAGCTCAGTGGCAGTTGCTCTTGGAGGACTCACACTGTGGCACACCTTACTTATCAGCAGAGGAGAGACGAGCGTGGAGCGACACATCAACCACAAAGAGACCAAAAGACTGAGGGAGATCGGAAAGGTATTTAGTCTTGTAAATACAAATATTGGAGGCAATTGGAGTGTTCTAAATGAGTGCATTTTGGCATGTACAGAACAAAAATACTGTTATCCCTGTAACAGTAGAACAACAACATGCTTGTATTGATTCAAAATGTCTGGTTCATTGTAACGCAGGTTTTCAGAAATCCATATCATCATGGGAAAATGAACAATCTGAAAATACTGTTTGGTGTGGAAAATAGAAGGTGAGTTCATATTCTTTTCTTGTAGAAATTTCAATGGAAAAGTTTTTTTTCATGGTCTATATGGGAACATGTTACGTATGTACTTGGTCATAGTACTGTAGAGCCAGACTGATGTAAGATTTATTGCTTTAAGAATTTTTAGAATTGTGATAACTGATGTGACAGCTGATGTAGTACATCTTTTTGCTGGGGGAAAATAGGCCCTCGTGGATTAAATACAAATATTACATGACAGTTTAATGGAAAAAAAATCACAGAATGTCACTGTCTTGAGAATAACTGTATTTAATTGTACTTTACTCTTGGCCATCTTATGCGGAGGTTGAAGGCTCGATCTCCACCTCCTGCAGTCTTAGGCTGGTGTGTACTTATTAGAAATGGGTTTGTAATCAGGCAGAAAATCTGGCTGATTATCTCTTAGAGGGTGTGCCCTGCCTAATCAATTAACAACACAGATTTTGTGTTGCTTTAACTAAATGTCAGAGCCAAAGATTCCCAACTCTCTCTGCCGTCTTTGTTCGGTCAGCTGCCTAAGAAAAGCAAAATGCATGTAACAGAAGCATTTTCACATGTCTCAATCCTCTGAAACAGGCTAATTTGGCTTCTTTTTAGCTTGAAGGCAGGTGTGTGAACTATCCCCGTAAAGCCTTTATACATCTCAAACTACAGACCTCATCCATGTTTACACAACCAATGCAATTATGTAAAACATCAAAGTTCCTCCAGTGTCCAGTAGGTTTTGTTTGGACTAGTATTACATTGGCACTAACTGTGATGGTACAGACATTATAAAGGATTCAAGTTATGCATAATTAGGCCGATGGCTGATAAAAGTGCAAGCTTTGGCAGAATAGCTGTCAACCTCTGCCATAATATGTTTGATAATGGTTAACCAAAAGTTAAAGATTAATGTTTTTAATATACTGATGGCCCTGGATTCGCCTCAGGAGCCCCCATCATTGATTAAACCACTGATGTTACTCAGACTATGACCAATATTTTCCGCAGCCTATGTTCAGGCCCTGCAGAAGAGCAAAACAACTTCTTGCTTAGTCATGCACAATCATAGTCTGTCACTTATAATGACAGGCACAATTTAATTTCATGCTGCTGCCTGTGACTCAGGAACTTTCTCATAACTGCTCAACAATAAGACAAACTGTGTTTCCCCAAGACAGGTTTGCATTAGCGCTAATAATTTCAAAATACATGACCGATAAGGAGAGTGAACAGTAAACTGTGAAGCTGTTCTCTTCTGTTTGTCATGAAGAAAATCTGCATTGAAAAAAACTCCATGGAGCACTTCAGAGGTGCACACCTACCTTGTCATTGTTGGAGAGGAGGAAGTGCAGAGCGGGTTGGCCGTAGCTGGGCTGACCCTCATCTCTCAGTTTATGCAGGCTTTCCACATGTCCTGTAAAACCTGGAAAATGATTGACCAAGTTTCCAGTCACGGAAAGCATATGAAAAATGAGGGAAAAAGTAAAATGTCCTAGAAAAGCTTGAATTGTCCTGGAAAATTATTCATCTTCCCTCTACCTTGTTAGTGAACAAAAATCAAACATAGGATATGAAGTAAAAATGTACTTGGTAACTAATGCACACTTAGCCATAAAATAGGAGTAGATGAAATAATGCAAGTTAAGGAATAAAATATAAAATACTCAAAACAATGGTGACCAAAATAAATAATAAAAAATGGCAAAATAAATTTAGGCCACTTAAACAGTAAATCAAAAAAAGTATTTAAAAAAAAAAAAGGTTTAAACCATAAATTTAGAATGGTAAGACACCACATAAAAGCCAGACTAAAAAGATAGCTAGTAGACAATGTTCATACCCGAGAGTTAGAAATAAATAAATCAGTCACATCCTGGAAAGTCCTGGAAAATGATTTCTTGAAAAGAGTGGGAACCTTGTTATGGTGCATTCAATTTACCTCAGAAGTTGGTCTTGGGAACTACGAATTAAGTCACATCCAGTCAAATCAAGCGCATTCCAGTCACAAGCTGATGAAGTCATGGTACTGAAAGAATGTCCAAAATGGTGACCAAAGGGGCCATTTCCAGTGACATATCTAATTTGCGACTCAGATAATTCGAATTCTGAGATAAAATGGAAAGAGCTCAAGACTTACTGCTCCAAACTGTACTAAACTGTTCTGAACCAAACCAGACCACTCAGTGGAAACGCAGCTTCAGTGTGTTTTGCAGATTATGGGACCTTTGACAGAATAAAAACCAACAGAAAAACAAATTTAACTACAGGTAGTTCCTCTGTCAACTAAAAGGAAAGGTACCCAAAAGAACACTCCTGTAGAGGTGTCAGGCGTACAGTGTTCACTCTCAAGGGGTGGCGCTAACAAAGGTTTCAGCCTGATGATTGGTTGCACTAATTTAATTTTGATTTGATTTGAAAATCTTTAATGTCCTCTAAGGGCAATTTGGTTTGCAACAGAAGTTAAAACACACATTCTTACAATATCTCACATCACAAAAAAAAACATACATCTAGATACAACAGACACAGTACAAATAAATACATGTAAATACACAGAGTCAGCACAATTTCATGGGTGCATCGTTCCCATCAAGCTTGCCTCCAGCTTATTCAACAAACCAATGGCTGTTGGGACAAAGGATTTAAGGTACCTATTTGATTTGGCCTTGCAAGTGAAAGTGAACCTTCTCTTGGACGGGAGAAGCTGACACTCTGCATGAAGAGGGTGGAGAGGGTTTGCCAGAATGGCCTTTGCCCTTCGAGTGACTCTGGATTTGAAAACAGAGTCAAGATCATTAAGACTTGTGCCAGTAGTTTTTTTGGCAGTTTGACAATGTTCCTCAGCTTGTTTTTATTTAAGATGCTGAGGCTACCAAACCAACAGATCATAGCAAAGGTTAAAATGGACTCAATAAAAGTGGAACAAAACATTTTAAGAAGCTTTTTGTCAACATTAAAACACCTCAATTTCCTCAGATAAAATAACCTCTGATTTGCCACTTCAGCCAGTGACAAACAAAATACCAAGATCAGAGTGAGTGACTTTTTTACTTACTACGGAACAACTCTCCATGGAGTGCTTTACAGGTTCACACCTTTCTTGCCATTGTTGGCAAGCAGGCTGGACGTAGCTGGTGCGATTCTCATCTCCCAGCTAATAGAGCGTCCCATTTACCATATTTTCCGGACTATGAGTCACTTTTTTTTTCATAGTTTGGCTGGTCCTGCAACTTATAGTCAAATGGGACTTATATATCAAAATATATATCATTAAGCATGTTTTTAAATGTTAATTCATTCTGACTGACATGAATCAAGGAGTAAACATTACCGTCTACAGCTGCAAGAGGACGCGCTAGGCTTCAAACAACGATATGCTGCTCCTGTACTACTGAAAAAATTAACTGAAACATTAAGACAACTAAGAGAGACTGAACACAAACAAAATGCCCCAAAAAAGAAAATCCTACTCTGCAGATTACAAACTGCAGGTAGTAAAATATGTAGCCGAAAACGGCAATGGAGCAGCAGAAAGAAAGTTTGGAGTGAGTGAGAAACTTGTGAGGGACTGGCGAAAAGCAGAGGTTACTGCAGTGAGGAAAACAAAGAAGGCTAATTGTGGGCTGAAAGCAAGATGGCCAGAGCTGGAGGAATGAGTCCACAGATGGGTGCATGAACAACGTGCTGCTGGGAGAGGCTTGTCAATGGTGCAGTTGCATCTCCACGCCCTGGTAGCTGCCAAAGAGATGAATATAAATGACTTTCCAGACGGGCCCTCTTGGTGTTACTGCTTCATGCAACACAACCGCCTCTCTATCAGAGCACTAAATAAATGCGACTTGTAGTCCAGTGAAACTTGTATATGTTTTTTTCCTCTTCGTGACACATTTTTTGACTGATGTGACTTATACTCTGGAGCAGCTCATAGTTGGAAAATACGATAGTCTGAACTTAAACATGGGATCTTTTTAATTCAGGTGCATCAAAGTTAGATCCAGTTCTGAGGTTATAAAGTCTAGGGACCTGAGGAATATCCGACTTCACAAGTAGAAACCAAAGAGGGTGTTCCCGGTGGCGTATTTCATTTGCAACTTAGAAAATCTAACTTCCCAGATCAAATGAAACCACACATCCTGCTCCCAGGTGAGGCTACAGTTGGCAGTGGAAACGCAAAAGAGCTCACAGTCCCCAAACTGTACCAAACTGTACTGAACTGAACCAAGTTAGACCACATAGTGGGTTAATGCAATGTAAGTGTATTTTCCGAATATGGGACCTTGGACAAAAGACTGAGCTAGGGCTGGGAAATATATCGATTAAATCGATTAATTTAATTATTTTCTACAGAAGATTTAAAAATGAAAAATCAAGATTTTTTCTCAACTTACTCCAACCATAAGTTGTTGCAAAGTCTTAAAATATAATGACTGAAAATGTACGGCCTTGTCAGGTTTTACACAAGCACCTTTTAAGGTTTTTATTTGTTTCTTAAATGAGATTAAATATTGATTAGATAGTTTCATGTTACTATACTGTGAATATAGCTCATCCTTCAGTGCTTATGCAGACGGCCTCCCTACATTTGAACTAAATAATCAACATTTTATAACAAAATTACAGCAAGTATAAGAGGGAGAGTCTGTTTAGTTTTGGAACATATTTTAATAACATAACGGCAGAACTTGATTCATGTAACTTTTGTGTCACTTGAAGGGTCTTTATTTTTGAGAGGGAAAAATTGATTAAAATCGTAAATTGAATTTCGTGGAAAAAAATCGGGGATATTATTTTTAGTTCATATCCCCCAGCCCTAGTCTGAGCCAAAAATCCCAACCAGAACTCTGCATGAAGCAGTGCAGTGTTCATGGCATTTCAAAAATGATCATTGTTATTTGTAACTCTAAGTCTGTTTCTCTGTTCCTCAGTCACTGGTTCACGCGTGTCCTTCTGCCATCCGGCCATCCTCCCAACGGAGACGGCATCATGTGGGAATATGTCTTTAGCAGGAGGGACCCCATGGCCATCTGACCTTCAGCCTTTTGCTCAAAATCATATCAAAAGATCCCTTATAACGTAAAGGCCTGCATCTTTACTTCAAACAAAGGGACTGACGTGGTCACGCTGTCGTGACCAGCCAGCGACTTCAAGAAGAGAAGATTTACGTCATCTGTTCAGTCTGCTGCTATAAACAATCAACACTGGGGAATTTTTTATAATATAATAATTAAGGAGTCATTTTTGGTCGATATTTCCAAAGCTTAAAGCTGGAACCACAGAGAACTCACAACTCATGACTCAGTTCTTGGAATCCGTCATCACTCATCTACTTTGCACATTGGGTCTAATTGTAGACTTTACCACCAGCTCACATCACCCTGTGACTGCAGCACTCTTCGCTGATCGGATTCCTAAATTATGCTGCTGGTCAGCATTGTTTTCAAACTCAAACCTCTTTCTTTCACCGATGAGGAGACTACAAAGTCTTTTTGTACTTTTTAGACTGAAATCTTGAACCAACAGTGCTGCCTCTTGTGAGGAGTGTGTAAGATGAAAGGAGGAAGCAGAGAAACGTCTGTGAGAAAACCAGCTTTAAGTTTCAGTAAGGTGCTATGTTTCGCATTTTCAGACATCAATAACAGGGCAGTTTAGCAGTTAATCTGTATTATTTGTCTCCATTTGTTTCTGGATTTATTGTTAATGCTTACCCAAAGCCTAGAGTGTGACATTTGTTAATTTAATTCCAATTTTTAAGATTAGAGAAGATAATGCTTGACTTGGGAAATACTTGCATTGAGCAACACAAAGACAGAATAGCCAGCAGTCAAAGTACAAATAGGCTGAGGAAAGAATAGGATATATAAATAATGCAAATAGGAGGTATGATCAGCTGTCACTCAGCACGGTAAATGTTAACTTTGAATTCACAATCAGTGATATAAAGTTATCTTTTATAGCTATACTTCAGGTTTTACAAAAAGTGGAATCAAGATATTAAAAAGGTGTAACAATGTATAGCACAGTGGTATAAAAACCTACGTAACATAGATCACAAAGAGCAAGACATGTAATTTATATTTTTTTGTTCTCCACAGAGCTTTTTATCAGCAATGATCAAACACACAGTAAAAAATCCCTTAGGCACGATGCTATCTCCACCAAGGAGGGAATATCTTTGCTAGCATTTGTCCATTTGTTTGTTTGTCCATCTGTAGGTGAGACAAAAAAGTTCTCAACAATTGGCCAATTGGCCGGCCGAGTCTCTGCTCAAGTCTCTGTATGTGGAGAGCTCCTCTGCCGGCATTGCAAGGGAAGCTGGGAAATGTAGTCACATAGGCTTGTAAAACATTGATGTCAGATTGCAAATAAACTACAGTTCCCATAATGAAATAAAGGGGGCGAAACCCTCACAGCAGCCGAGGAGAAATGAATGGGGTTTCCCATTGTAAACTTCAATGTTTTTTTGTGATGTCAATCTGGAACTGATCCAGATGAAATGAAATGATAGAGACATATTAAATATATTATTCTGAAAATTTTGAAGCGAATCCATTGAGTGATGACAGAGATAGGAGTTTTTAAAATACGGCCCATTGTTAACTTATGGGATTTTAAGAAATTTGGGTAATTTTTTTGCATCCAGAGAAATATGTGGATCACCTTCCTTGGACCTAACCCCACCTCTGGTAAAAATTTTCATGCAACTCCATCCAGTAGTTTTTGCGTAATCTTGCAAACAGACAAACTTAACGCTGGCGAAAACACAACCTCCTTGGCTTAGATAAACATGAGTTAATTTAACAATGATTGCTGTTGCATGGCTTAGATTATCTCTGCTGACAGAAAACAAGAAAAGGGGTCATTTACACGACAACGAAAACCGACAGTTTTTGTTGCGTTTGCACCTTCCGTTTACACGAGAACAGTGCCTCGAGTGCCTGAATCTGCAAACTTTTGAAACCAGAGTCCAGAGCGGAAAGTTTTGAAAATGTTTACGTATCCGTTTCCATCTAAACAGGAATCAGTGTTGTCAGTGAAAATGAGGCATGTGGCACGTACGCAGTATTATTTCCGGTAAAGGTTGCGTGCGCACCTACAAACAACAACAGGCAGACTCCAGAGCAACGTGTGCTGCTAACTGTGCTGGGTTTGTTATCACTCCTCAAACAACGTGGATTTGCTGCGGCAATACTCTGACCAGCAGAGATGCGTTTGTTTGAAAAGTTTGTCTTCACCGGAAAACATTAGTGCGCAGACACCTGTTGTAACACAGCTGTTTCAGTACAATCCTACATCGACAACTGCTGGCCTGGCATGCATGCTACCACGTTTTCACTCGTTCTCACGGATCCTTGTGAACGCGGAACGCTTTTGAAAATGCAAAGGAAAACCCTTTCCGTTTCTGGTGACAACGTTGTCATTAACGGGGCCTAAGATAATGACAATTCTTGTCACAGTAGAGGATCAGGTGCAGCTCTTTTTCCCTCCCTTTTGGAAACACTCCAAAGGAGGCTGTGATGATAAGCTCTGTGCTGATTGGCTGCCCAAATGATGTCTGATAGGAGAGGAGGAGGGGTTACAGGCCGCAGAGCAGACTTTCAAAACAGTCGTGTCATCTTCTGTGACCAGCAGAAAAGACACATTTAGGTGGAGACTGTATAGCTATTACATCATAAACACCAGGACGTAAAAAACAGTGTTTTAAAGGGCATTTTCTTTCAAGAGTTATTTTGCTGCTGTCGAAAGAGCAGAAACGCATATGAAGTATTTAGCCTAAAAGAAGTCCGGCGATATAACCTCACTTGGTACCCCCTCTCAGTACAGTATCATCCTGTGGGAAACACTACAACAAGTAGGACTAAAAATAAACGTAGAGTTCAGTAATAGAACTTAAAATACAACCAACACTACTGTAGACCAGCATCCTGATATTTAAATTCAGCAGATTTCCTTCATATCTGTTTGGTTGGATCACATCACAATTAGCCATATACCATGTGCCCATGATTCGTTGATCATACAATGCAAAACATAGCACTGTTATTGTTATTATTGTTCATGAGTGATTGATCTTTTATTGTTGATCTGAGATCTGAGCCTTTACCCACTCTCCTTCTTTAAAGTACGTTTTTTGACCTCACAGGTTTTTCATATCTGTGTTTTGAGTGTTTTATTAATGTGAGGGAGGAAGGTCGTAAAAGGAGAGCACTTTCTCTTTTTCTCTGTGATGTCCTGTGATTATTTCAATACTGCTTTGCATGTTTACAGTCTTTTTTTTTGTTGCTGTTGTGATTGGTTAAATGTTCATTGAGGTGGAGGCTTTAAACTGATGTTCTGGTGCTGAACCAAGAGCTTTATTCTCTTTAATTTATGACTTGAATCTTTATTTACTCTGACTGAAGAAAAAACCCTCTTTGTTTGTTATCTCTAACATTTTTTCATTTGACAGTAATGAATTGTTGCGTGCCTTTTTATTGCTTTGCTCTTAATGTGAGGCTCTTTAGGAGAATCAGGCACTGAGATGTAGTTTAACATTTTTAATCCTCTTGTATGTTTTCACTCGACTGATCAGACTCATGACTTCACAATAATTACATAGATGTGTAGTTGCCATAAAACATGACATACAGCTGTGATGATATTTGTTAGCGATGGGAGCTGGTCTCCATTTTTTCATGTTTTGTGTCTTTTTAATAAAACATGTTTTTATCTAAACTCTGGCTCCACATCTCCTTTAAGATGTTTAAGTACCTTCACCAAGGAGGTTATGTTTTTGCTGGCGTATGTCTTTTTGTGAGCAAGACTACGCAAAAACTACTGGACAGATTTTGCTGAAATTTTCAGGAGATGTTTTAATGGCCGAACTTAAAAATTTGATTTGATTTTGGTGGCGATCCAGAAATCCGCCACTAGGGAACAATTGTTTTTGCTCATGAACTGTCTAACAGTTAATAACAAGTATTGAGCAAAAATGATTGTTGGCTAGTGGCGGTTTTCTGGATCACCACCAAAATCGAATTGTCAGCAAAATCTGTCCAGTAGTTTTTGCTAACATACACCACCAGCAAAAACATAACCTCCGAGGTGAAGGTAATTAATACTGACACATCTCTACAAGCAACAGAAGCAAACCACACAATCAGTATTAAGATCAGTCATTTCTTGGTTGTAATTTTTAAAGCCTGAAATCACTCCAAATGACTTACCATATCCTGCAAAGATACTTTTTAAAACTTTTTTTCCATACAGATACTAAAGGTGGGACATAAAAGACAGAAACCCCTTTTAACACAGCACCTGTGGTCTAAATACATGCTCTGTGCTTTGGTTGAAATATACCTGGCATCACCAGAGAAAGGTTTCCAGCCCCTTAGTACCAACTGAGCTCAGATTAACCACCACAGCCAACCTGAGTGTTTTAATGACCACAGTGTATCCGCCATCCGATGGTTACTTCCAGCAGGATAACACACCATGTCACAAAGATCAATTCATCTCGAACTGGTTTCTATGACATGAAAATGAGTTCATTGTACTTTTGAGGCCTCCAAAGTCACCAGATCTTGATCTAATAGAGCACAACTGGGATGTGGTGGAACAGAAGATTCAGATCACGGATATGCGCAGTCAACAAATCTGCAGCAGCTGGACTGTTTTCATGTCAATATGGACCAAAATCTCTGAGACACGTTCGAAGAATTAAGGCAGTTCTGAAAATAAAGGGCTCGAACCCAATGCAAGCAAAGTGTGCCTAATAAATTGGCCTGAGAGTGTGCGTAAACAGTCCCATTAACCCTAAAAAAATAAACATTTTCTGTTTAATAGCAAAGAAAAGTTTTAATGACATTTTAAGTTAGACATTTAGATATTGTCTTTTCTTCCTTGGCATAAACTGAGGTCAAATGTCAATCAACCTTAATGAAATGACAATAACTCTAATAAAGCATTAATAATTATTCATTTAATACGAACACTAAGAGGATGTTTGACACACTGTCAGCATAACTTACAATCCTATTCCGACGTTCATTTGCATCCATATAATGTAAAACAATCTTCAAATCAAAACTGTCAGTGGAGAAGAGAGACTCAGAAAGTGCTCAATTTAATTCATCCTTATCAACCACTGTGCAACTGGCACCTTCTGTTTTTAAACCCACCCGGCTAGCACACCAGAGTGCCAAAATCAAACACCCCTTCTGCTGCTGATAAGATATTACTGCTTAATTACACATTCATTCAGACAAAACTACAAAAGCTTGTCAGCGTCGCTCTCATTTGGCCTCAAGTCCACATCTCAATATGAAGTCAGTAAAGATCAATTACCAAAAAATAATAGAAGTTTAAAAAAAAATAGAAACAAAAACGCTGCTACCTTGGTCCAGGAGCTCATTATCATCCTTAACTCTCAAGTAATGAAGGATCTGCATTTTGTTATCGTCAGAAAAACCTCTTATTTCCATTATTTGTGTTTTTTTCATAAAACAGTGTTTTTGTTAACCTTCCATGTTGGTGATTGGGTTTCTAAAAATTTTTAAACCAATTAAAAGTAGAAAACACAATCTTTAATTTGGAAAACAGCGTATCTATTCATTAAATATCAAAGCGTTTTTTCATTGTCTGAAAAGAAGCAATTTGGGATTTAAAAGGTTTTGGCCCGACAGCAACCATTTGCTATTCTTTATCTAATCATTTTTAATAAATATAAATAGCAAAAGTCCTTTTAAATTTAACAATTCGAAAAATCGAGGTCTTCCACTTGATCATAAGGCTTGGAATAAGTTTTTTTAACTTTGGTGAAAGAAAGGCTGCTTAAAAAAACTTTGATTTTCCAAGTTTCTCTAACAAATTAACTTCATCAACTTTAAAACCTTTACTCCTTCATGTCCTTCTGTAAAGCAAAATAAGATACATTTCAGACTTTTATGGAGAGCACCAGTTCAGGAGAGGGGCGTCCAAAGTCTTTACACCAGGGCCACGTATAGAAAAATACATGGATGACTGGGCCAATTTGTTGCACCTCATTTTTAATGTGTGTGTGTGTATATATATATATATATATATATATATATATATATATACATATATGTATGTATATATACACATGTATCATGCTTAACAAAATTAGTAGACCACCTTTCATGAAAAAGAAAACATAAATATTTTAGAAATCTTTCAAAAACCAGTTTCAAACTGAAAATGTTGTTGTTGGACAGACATTTTAAACAGGAATGAAGAATTTCAGACTAACTTCAACATTTTTTGTCCAAATGTAAGCCTCACTGGGCTTCTCTGAGAAGTCAGAAATTAAACAAGCATAACCTTCAACCACAAAAACTAATTATTTTATTCAGGAATGCGAGTAAATAAAAAGAAAATAATATTTGGCTTGACTGTTATCTCTGTTTTTTTGTCAACAGTGAATTTGAAAACTCATGGATAACAGTAATAATTATGTCATCATCCTGGTTAAAGAGCTTCTATATAATGGTGTAACCATTACAGAAACATCCATCCATTATCTATATCGCTTTTCCCTTTCGGGTCACAGGGGATGCAGCCTATCTCAGCTGACATTGGGCGAGAGGTGGGGTACAACCCGAACCAATCGCAGGGCCACATAGGGAGACAGACAACCATTCACGCTCACACTCATACCTAAGGACATTTTGGAGTCACCAATTAACCTAATGAGCATGTTTTTGGTCTGTGGGAGGAAGCCGGAGTGCCTGGAGAGAAGTCACGCGTGCACAGGGAGAACATGCAAACCCCACACAGAAAAGCCCTGCCCAAAACAGGGTTTGAACCAGCAACCTCCTGCTGTGAGGCACATCCACCACCTGCTGTGCCACCCTTACAGAAACATTAAAAATGATTTTGGTAATTGCCAAGGCTGTTAATTTAGGGCAGCTGAGGAATAAACCTTACATTGGGTGGTGGTCTAATAAAATTGTTAAGCACTGTAAATAGGATTTAGGGGTGGCTCATCAATTTAAGGGCCCCTTGTGACCACTGGCCACCACTTGATTCACCTCTGATCAGGGTGAAAATGTTCGGTGCAGCAGAGATGATTATCCTCACAGTCAGAAACAAAACAACTGCAAAAATGTGCAGAACCTTGTAGGACTGTTGGTGCTTGAAGATGAATACCACAATGTAGTTAGTGAAGAAGACCTCAGGGTGGAGCATAAACAGCAGAAAATGTGAGTGATTAATGCTTGTTATTGCTCTTATCTACATGTCTGCATTCATTCATGTGTGGGGGGCATTCAAAATGGAAAAGACTGCAGGACGCAGTTGGCACCTACACCATAGTTTGGACTTAAAATTCACACTGAATGTTCTGAAAATATGAAAGAGTAAAATGTCTCCATGTAACCTCATGCCATGTCTCCTCAATACTTAGAAAAAAATCTCTTATCATAAATAAGGCATGTGACAAAGAAAACAAAGATTCATCATTCCTTCTTGTAACTCAGTCAGCTGTGCAGTCAGTCCATAAACTCTTTTTGTGCGTTCATGAAGTCAGTGAGACAGATAACAATTCAGTAAAAAGAAGAGAGAAGATGAAACAAATGGTACGACGGACGAATGGAGATCCACAGAAGAGGACTGAGGGGAGACCGCTGATGTTTGAACTGCACTGTTTTGCTCTGCTGCCTCTCATCCCAAAGTTTGACTCTCCCACAGCTGTGCTCCTCAAAGATTAGGGAGGGGGGTAGACCCAGGAATCACCTTCCACCTGGACTTCCCAGCAGGAACCTTTCAAGAAAAATAAGATGATTTTAAAATAAGAAAATAAACAATTAAAAACCACACTGCAGGCATTAAGCTTTGAACTGCCACTTCACACTATCACAGTGGTCTCCCCACAGTGTGCTTAAAGCCATATGCCAACAGTTTTTTCTTTTTATGTCTTGCTTCACTCCTGAGTCCATGACAAGCAGATAGACACCATTCTTTTGACTCAGTAACAAGAAAGAGATGGGCAAAGCTTGCACACCACTAGTTAGCTTAGCTCAAACACTGGAAATCAATGGGTATAGCTAGCCTGCCTCTGCCTACAGTCAATATGTTATATTACATTCTCTTCTACTATCATCGTATTATCTTCTTCTACTCCTAAACAGAGGCTTTGTTTTGTTGACCTACTTCCGCAGTGGTTTGCACTAGAGATGTGACATTTGCAAATGAGTCGAGTCTTTTGAACAGCTCTTTCAAGTGAACGAGTTTTTGTTGTTTACGAGCCATTCTTAAATTTGCAGGCAATTTCCATTTCAAAATTGCCTGGAAAACCCAGAACTATGTGTCTGTTCCTCTGCAAAGCAGCGGTGCCTCAGCCGCAGGCGTGCATGTGCAGTTTGCAATGTTTTTGCCAGTGAAAGTATGGCAAAGGGTGCCCGCACAGACTGTACCAGAGATTTTCCCCCTCGAAACGGAAAAAGTCTAAAGTCTAGTCGGATTTTGGATTTTACAAGGATGCTGAGGACAGTCACCCTGTCAGCAGAAAATGTAGAAAAAAGTCGCTGGGAAGGGAGGCAGAGAAGAACCACAAACACCCCCACAGCAGCATCAGAGGGGAGTGGTCTGGCTGGACTGTTGGGAAAGACCTCAGAGAGGAACCAGAGAGGTGAAGAGGGTCAGGGCTCTGATCACTGCAGATCGTTCTTAAATTCACATTATTTTTAAACTAAATAAAAACTTGTTAAATGATTTCAGTGTGTGTATAAGTACTTTTTGAACATTTTGAGCACATTGCAACAAAACTTTGGTCACAACAACTGTGATATGAAATTTTCACACCGTTACATCCCTAAAACATGCACTTTCACTTCTAAAAAAAATAAGACCTACAGTAAACCTTGTGGCATTCAACAAGTTCTTCGACATCCGACCTCTGAATGAAAATATTCTCGTTTTTTTCATATAAACGTGTTTGATTCTTACCACTCTCCTCTTGCTTGAGCCGCCTCTCTCCTCACCAACCTCTTCTTATCGTCCAGAGGTCGAGCCAAAGCTCGCAGCACTCTGGCACGAAATGGCAACACCTGAGACGGCAAAATATAAATCCTTCAGAAATGCAGGTTAATATTTATCTAATATAATTTACATAAAAGATGTCTGAGTTCTTGAAAATGTTCAAATGAGTTTTATGTTATTTAAGCCTACATGAAGAGAAGTCACGTTTATTTTAAAGGAGTCAAATGATCAGCTATGATGGATTAAAATTCTTCGATCCCTCTGCTCTCTGGATGAAACTGAGATATCTCAAGCTTACTTTACTTAGGCTGAGGTTGAGTAGAATCTCTAAATTGTCTGTGATATTAACAGAAGTTTTACCTCATGTTCAGGGAAGCGGGAAACTGCATTGATGCACCGTAATGAGGCGATCCGTACTGTCTGCAAGATGAAAACAGTTTATCAGAGCTCAGGCTTCACATATTTATATCTTAAAATCATGCCTATAACATTAGAGAAGACCTTCACTGATCCTGATTTAACTGAACAGTTCCTGTCTTTTCCTGTCTGCTGACCATCGTCTGATATAACAGACATATTTCAGTAAAGAGAGTTTCAAGCAGAACCTCACTAACCATGGCAGGACTGGAGTTGAGGGCCAGCAGCCTGTTGACCAAAGCTTGGAGCTGCTTAATGAGAGCGGGTGGGGGGTCCATGAGAACCGGCTCCAGACAGGACAGAGTGGACAACTGGACGCCCTGATCAGGACACGACAAGGCCTCCAACAGCAGAGACAGAAGCTGGACATAAAAATGACACATTAAAGCTGACAAATACACAACATACTCCAAGTCTTAATACACAGTAGTTTAAGAAAGTCTTATTTCACTCACTGCTGGGAGTTCAGTGATCTGAACCTGTTTGGGCAGGTTGTTGACAATGTTGGATAAAGCCTTCAGGTAGTTCGGCTTCTTCTCTGTAAGGAGCGATAAATAGAATCAATATGTCACATAAGCTGCTCAGGGAGACATGAAAAGTCTCCTAAGAAACAGAGACTTCTTTACTGTGTTTGAAGGTTATTTTGTTGTCTTTTTTATTTTGTTGTAAGATTTGTGTATAAGGAGCATACACTGATTGATATGTTAATTTCAGACATAAAAACAAAAGACAAAAAATAACAGCACAGACAAAAAAAAAGAAAATTAGTATAAATTAGGATAAATGCTACAGGTCTGAAAAGGAGTGAGATGAAGTTAAAACTTATTGAATCCAACCCTCTCTTCAGTAATTATGAACCAATTATTTAGGTTCCACTCTGTATTAATATAAACATTTTAATTTGGTTTTCATCTTTTATTAATCATCTGACAAAATAAGACTTAATCATTTAAGAAAAACAAATCAAATGCACTTGTTATATCAAACACATTGAACTGACTATCCACAAATGTATATATACACATACAATAAACAAAAATACATAAATACTTATACACATATAAACATAATACATACACACATTCATATATACATACATTCAAACATATGCACACATATGTTAACATATATGTTATATGAATTTTATGTTATACAGAGGACGGGAAGGAGCAGTAGCCAGCCAGTAGCCATATATTTCTTTTATATAGCTTTATTATATGGCTTATAGCTTTACCAAATCTTTTAAACAATGCAGTTTTCGCACTTACAGAAAGATCAAGTTCAGCCAGCATCATTTAAAGAGACCAACATCTCCTGAAAATTTCAGTAAAATCTGTCCAGAAGTTATTGTGTAATCTTGCTAACAAACAAACAAAGAAACAAACAACATAACCTCCTTGGTGGAGGTAACAATCATTGACTGTCTCTGCACTGATGAATCTTCATATACATCTGGTTAAATGATCATTTTTGACACCCCGACTTGTTAGCTGCGCTGTAATTATAATTACCTTGAGGTGCAGCGTTGAAGCCCTGCACCAACTTGGCAGAGTTCTCACTAAAGAAGCGCTGACGGTACATGATACGAACATCAGCGTGGCAGCTGCGGTTGAGGACGTCGGGAGAGTCACTCATCAGCAGAGAGAAGCCATCTGCTGCCACTGGACCCAGGTCGGTGTCATCAAGCAGAAAGAAGAGCTTCAAAACAGACCGAGAGGTGGAATAAGAACAAAAACTCTGCAAAGGTCCAATCATGCATCATATTTTATCAAAGTTTTACACCTACAGCATATTTTAAATACCCTGTACCTTAAACCAATTAATTAATTCACTGTAAGTGTGTATTTACCTTGTCAGTCAGTTTTTTGGACAGAGGATGGTATCTGAGAAGCAGAGCCTTGGCGACCTGGAGACAAGAGCAACTTCTTCACATTAATGTTTTTAGGATTAACTTGATGTATCATTTGACAGCTCACGAAGTAACAATAATCAAAACATTATCATATTAAAAACAGTGTTAACTCTTACCCAGATCATGAGAGTGAAGGCCTGTGTGCGTACAGATGAAGACGCAGAGTCGAGTTCGCTGCACACTCTCGCCATCGTCCTCTGAATAAGAGAGTCAAGATCATCACCTGAAAGAAACAGAGCAATCACACAACTTTATGATCCAGAGAGAAAAGAAATGCTAGTAAGAGAGAAGGAAGACTTTTGTTTGGGGTGAACTTGATAAAAATGCCAAAACTATAAAGCACTCAGAGAGTGCAAACCTCTGCTAAGGTAGCTCACATGTTGCTGTTAGATCTATAAGCAATAGTTCCAAGATAAAGTTACCATCATAATATGATTCCTTGACCCTGAAAACCCACACCTAGCACTCAGAATCATGTTGATATCATGATTAATTAGACAGTTATTGAGCAAAAACGATCGCTTGCGAATGGCGGTTAACTGGATCACCACCAAAATCTAATCATTTTTAATTTGGGCCATTAGCAACATCTCCTGAAAATTTCAGCAAAATCAGTCCAGTAGTTTTTGCGTAATATTGCTAACAAACAAACATATGCTGGCAACAACATAAACCTCCTTGGTGGAGGTTATATTAAGAATCAAAGCTGCTGCATGCAATTTGTTTTTGCGCCACTGGCCCACAACATATGATTACCTGTCAACATCTTATCACTGGAGCCACAAGAGAGATCATTTGACATTTGGCCCCCCTGCTCTCTGCAGTAAGCCTTTAGAAAATCACACTTTTCGGCCAATCAAGGCTCAGTTCAGGGACAGTGCTCTTATTGGATCCTCTACTTAGGTAAATATACTTGTTACATCTAAAAGAGCTTTAGTTGTTGTTTAGATTGTACAGGAAATGTTAATTTTATGAAGGGACGTGTGGTTTGTGGCATTTTTGTGGCTTCAAATACATCACATTGGCATCATGCTAATGGACGCTAAAGGGACACCAACAGGTGCTTGGTTGTGCATGAAGGAAGGGGCGCAGCTTGTGGCACAACAATGGAAGAGAGGGGGGGGTAAAGTGCTTCCACAGCAGTCTCATCCAAGTTACATACTCCTGCTTTAAAGGGATACGCCAACATGTTTTTTCTTTTCAAGTCTTGCCTCACTCCTGAGTCCATGACAAGCAGATAGACACTAATCTTTCGTTTGTGCGCCCAGTAACAAGAAAGAGACAGGCAAAACTCGCACACTGCTAGTTAGCTTAGCTCAAACACTGGGAGTCAATAGAAAGTGCTAGCCTACAGTCATCACATAAACTCTTCAGCAACTCCTGTGTGCTTGTTGTGACTCGTTTTTTACTGTTTTACGTTACATGATCTTCTACTATCATCACATTATCTTCTTCTATTAGTCCTAGACCTTCTTCTGTGTTGGTTTGCGCTAGAGATGTGTCGTTCACTAATGAGTCGAGTCTTTTGAACAGCTCTTTTAAGTGAACAATAAGAGCCAATTCACAGTTGTGAGTGAGACATTCGTTTGTGAGCCACTCTTACATTTGCAGGCAATTGCATTTAAAATATCAGTTTGAGCAATGTCTGCTGCCACACAGGTAAACAACAATGATAATGTTGTGTATCGTCCCGAGGGGAGATCGGCACAGCAGTTTCCCCTGTCCACACAAGGACGCAGACACAGAAAACAGAGTTGTGGAAAATGTTTAACATGGCAGGAATTTTATAAAATACGTGTTTTTATTGACGCAGTTGACGTATGGACGGAAGGACAAAATATCCAGAAAAAGCTGTTTTCAAAAACACTGCCTACATTTGGACATGGGGACAAACTGACCCTGTGGTTTCTTATTGATCAGGCCGGCGAAGCACTTTGCAGCCGAGGTGTAGGACAGCTGGTGGCTGCAGGTGCAGCTCATCTCCTCGAGCTGTGACAGCAGCTCATCTATCTGAGGCACCTCCACCTGTGTGACAAGCACAACACTCAGCGTAAGCTCCAGTAACAGTGACGACTCACTTCTTGTTTCATTTTTGTTAAAGACTGATCATGTGTTCAAGAAGAAACTTACAGTGCGAGGCAAAGAACACACACATCCTATGAGCAGACAGACCAGCTGAGACTGTCTCCATGAGTCCTCCTCAGGCTTCTGGGGAACATTACACCCATCAATAACTGCATTTCAATGAACTCTGTTGCATAGTGACTGAACTTTTGGATTTATTCTGTCTCCTTCAGAATAACGTACTCTCTTTGTCAGTGGTTGATGTAGTTACCTTGAGCAGCTGGAGGTTTGAAGGGAAAGAGTTGTCAGGCAGACAGGAAACATCACCATTCAAAAAGAGAGACACAGCCTTCACCGCCGTCTGTTCTGCAAACCTGATGAGAAGAAAACGTGACAGGAAACACAAACCACATGAAAACTAGGTGACAGTGCTTTGCAGACAATAAACGAGGTAAAAAAAGGAAACGCTGAGTAAGGATGTTTCCATCTTTTTAAGAATGGATTTAATTTTCAAAACACTGAAAACATGAGACAGATATCTGTTACAAACAATAGGCAACTAACTAGAATTTCTGCTTCAGCAGCCCTTTAAGAACAATTATTGCATCTTAAACTTTATCCATAAATGAAAAAAAGAATTCATCATGCCATCAAACCCCCTTTTCTTCATTAAATTTAAAGCATTACCCAGACTATGTCTTAAAATTTGGAAAAGACATTGAAGGCCAGAGCACCCCTATTATTCAAATTTATCGTGACTATATGACAGCTTTTGGATTCACTTTAAAGATAATTAATGCTTGAGAGAATTCAGAGTTAATTTGGTACTAACTTTGGCTGTAGCCTGGAGCAGGAAGTACTGATGACATGGGCCATGGCAGACAGGACAGACTCCTCGACGAGAGGACTATGATGACCCTGTGACTCATCACCTACAAAAAAATATAACACGCACAAAATATTCAAATACAAGATGATATAATTCACATTTTTTACCTCATCATCCCCAGTAACATTTATGTTATGTTATGTTTATGTAACAGAACCACATTATGAGTTTTTTCTAATTGATATGAAGGTTTAGCACAGAAATTGTAAATATAAAATCTGGCCAGAGAGAGAAATCAAACAAACAAAAAAAGCGACTAATTATGGTTTGAATAACCACCACGCTTTAGAGCAATGAAAAGGAAATAAAGTCATTTCTATTAATTACATTTTACTTCTATATTTACCTTTATTTCCTCACTCAAGGAGGTTATGTTTTTGCCAGTGTTAGATAGTTTGTGAAAAGGATAACTCAAAGATTTATGAACCCATTTCAATACAATTTTCAGAGAATGCTGGTCATGGCACAAAGAAGAAGTGGTAAGATTTTTCTGTTGACCCAAATCTGGAAGCAGATTCAGGTTTTTTTTTTTTTTTTACGATTTCTTAACATTACCCTCACACATCAGATGGACCATTCAGTATAATTCATGAGTCCATCTGGAGAGGGCTTTTTAAAAGAATATCAAGCAGTCGACTGGACGATCATTCTGTCAATCCCATGCATTACAGACCAATCAGAAAATGTCGTTGCCAGGCGCTACTACCGCGGTGTAAAGGACAGAACATGAGCCACTTTGTAAAACAAACTATCACCAAAACACGTTGAAAGTGGAGCGAAAATATCCTTTCTATCAAGAAGTGCTTTCAGTGTTGTTTGTTTTTCATTTAATAAAGAAATGTGGTCCAGATCTGATAATACTTCTGCTGAAGCTGTTAGCATCCATGCTAATCTCTGTACAAGCAGTCATTTCCTGCTGATGTCTCACTCATAGCTCCCATCTCTTCCTGCTCTAAAGGACCCTGATTGGGTCGTGCTGCTTTGGGTCCAGGATGATTGTTGTAGATTGGAGCTTGGCAGATGGATCTGCCCGACAACAGACATTAAATCAGGCTGATCCAGCTGCACTGCAAAGTTATCTTAACATTGTGAGATAGGGGAAATAATGTCAGAACTGCCTTGACGGAGCTTAATGCACTTCTTGTCACTACAGTCATCCTTCTTTAAGAAAAATGGCTTCTTGTACATACAAAAAAAAAAACACTAACAGAGGGGAGAGGGAATAAATACACAAACAAAAGAGAATGGCGTGAGGAGACAAAAGAGGAGGATATGTGGATTTTATACCAAGCACAGTATGGAGCTACTTTGACACTTAAATCAGTTCACTAAAACAGGAAAATCTTCGTTTAAACATGAATCATAACAGGAGACACTGAAAACCAGAGACTAAATTAAGGAGATCCTAATAGTTTTACTCAATGGACTTCTCACCATGAAGTGCAGCCTGGAGGGCCAGAGACAGCAGGCGAGGGATGATCATGTCGTGGAAGCATCGTCCAGTCTCCTCAGTGTCCTGAACCTTCTGTGCTATTCTCTGGAGGCTGCGACACGCCAACACCATCTCCTCTACTGAGAAATTAACACAACCTAATGCAACAGACACACAAAAATAAATTACCTTAGCATTTCTCCTATAACTTTGATATTAGTGATGCACTGAACATGAAATTCAGAGCCGACGTTTAGAACTTTAATTACGTGATACTGATGTTTTTCTTATTACTCCTTGAAGTGTTATTCTCCCACAATGCCTTTATTTTCCTCAGGTTTGATCATGAAAACACATCAGTTTGTCCATCAGATCATTTCAACTGCCCAAATCAAAAATTCTTCTCTAATCGAGCAGTTTGATGTGCTTGATGTTAGCATTAAAGATGAATATCTGAAACTGATATCTGTTCACCCCACATTCATTTGCCTATATTTGTAAAAATAGCAGATAGTGCCCAATAACCATGTTGATGAATGTCATCCACGCAAGAAAGATCCAAGACTGCAGCAGTCAGGGATACTGACACTCTTAGTTCAGGATTTGCCCCAAATGTTACCGTCACCTTTTCTATCACGATCAAGATTTCAGTGAGATGATCTTGACCACTTTCTGTCTTACTTCTTTGGTTTACAGAAGTCGGCTTCATTCAGACATAACCTGTGCAATGTCAGCTGATACTGCAAAAAAAATCACTTATGACACATGACCACTGCATATCGGTCATGTGCTCACTATATACACTGATGTTTTAGCACTTCCCAAGTGCTTACAGTGTCATCAACTGGTGGCCCAGGTGCCCGACAGGCACCCCACCATCTGGCCCTCAAAGTATTATCAGATTCTGGATATGTGAGGTGTGAGACATTTTGTTGTGGCTTTTTGGGTACTTTTTGTCTTCATATCCCTTTGACAAGTAATGCAGTCTCCTAAACAATTGGGATTTAAACTGTTTGATCAGGTATGACTTCATGTTTGATCGATTTCAAAGAAATCCACCTGTCAGCCATTTTCTAAAGAACAGCCAGAACAATGCCGAGTGTGTGGAAGTCAAACCCAGCAATGACGGTCACAGAAAGAAGTAGCCAAGATATCGACACTGCCCCGAGGGGCTGGCAGCAGTGTAGGTGAGAGGGACTGATCTCACTTTTAAGGGCTAAGAAACGCAAACAAGTCAGAAAAAAATATTTCTTAAAGTGATAATATTTTTAATAGACGAAAATATTTGTATTATTTCAGTTTATTTTAAAATCTGCCTCCATAGCATACATAACTACAAATGCAGTTAATGATCCCTGGTGTAAAGAGTGAAACTGTGAAAAACTGTTGACAAAAGTCAAAAGTGTCAATTCCCACAGACTGGGGTTGAAGACACATCAGCCTTTATTTCAGCCTCAAATACACAGGGATAAAAAGGCTCTCACTGTAGCACACACAGCATCACCAGCAAATGCAATTATCAGCTAAGTAATGAAAAACATTTCCTGTCAGCTGAAGCTCCACTTATATTTTCCTGCTCATTCAGATAATTCCCTTCATAAGGAGAGGACACATCACAAAGGCATGCTTGCTGTTACCATGAGGATTTTTACCCTCTGTGAGCAAAAAGAAAAAAACAGTGTAAGAATCAGCTTGTGCTTGCTCTCACTTTGTGAGTGAATGCAGACCTATGACAAAAATATCATGCATGTAAGAAATCCATCCAACCAGTATGGAGCCGTGATCCGCCATTTTGTCTTCCTGCGTACTGTGCGACAAATGACGTCCGCCCTGTCCTCACAACCGGTTGTATACACTCAAAATTTAAGTTTGAATCACCTTGAAATTGCACATGATATATGGAGACTGACTTCTTCAAAGCAACATAAATGTCTCATGATTTGTTAGGGTCATAAACTGTTGGCTTTGATATGTCAAGTAAATAATTAGGTCTAAGCTAGAGGTAGAAGAAACATGTCTCTGTACAGATTACCTTTGTGTGTTGAGCTGAGGACCTCCAAGAGGACAGGTGTGCTCTCCTGGACAACACTGGGGTGGATGGAAACTGCAGCCAGAGCAGACAAACACCGCTGGCGCACTGCATGATGGGATATCTGGGCAACTGCTGTTCTGTTGTTTTCTTGATCTATAGGCTCTAAACAGAAGAGAAAATAACGTTGATTAGTTCGTTCATTCCCCAAACAAGCTCCTTTAAATTCTGAAATCAAGACAAACAGAGACACATTTTTATGTAATACATTGTTTTATATTATCATCCTTAACAACTCTGCTCAAGAACACACAGTTTCAATCCATGTTAACAGAGAATAACAGACTAAAAAACACCCATTACACCAGTCCAGCTGATTACAAATACCAGGTTATTTATTTCACATATTAATCATATTTTGTTTACTCTCAGCTTACCAGAGTACATTTCAATCTTTAGTCTTGGGATGAATTTGGTGACAAAAGCTGCTGGGTACAGCTCTGCTAAAGCTCCTGCACACTCCACCACAGCAAGACTGAGGAAGAGGAGGTTAAAACAATCAGAGGACTTGATGCTTGAAAGATAGATAGATAGGTAGATCAATAGATAGATCAATAGATAGATAATTAGATAGACAGATGGATATGTATAGTTGGGAACTGACCTGACTCTCTCGTCCTCCTCTGTTAGAAGCAGCCTGGTCAGATGATCTACAGCCACCTCGACATCAGAGTCCAACAGCAGACCTAAGTCAGAAAGCAGATTTTGGAAGACTTTGTTATATCTGTTAGCCCTCTAATGAAACCATTCTCCTGTGATCTACTGTTGAGGTCAGACTACATAATACAAGCACTTATGCCCAAGCTCAAAGGCGTAAGAGTTTGCTGGACCCATCAGCCATGAAAATGGGTTGTTACAACTTGTGTAGGGACAAACAATCATCATCCGATCCGGGACACCTCACGACAGCATGACAAATTCTAGCATGTTTGATTTTAGTCTCGCCCCCAATATTTCGCTCAGTCACTTGAGAAACATTGACTAACAAGAGCACAGAGCGTTCTGCATGTGAGATGATCATGGATGCAAATTAAATTTGCCTTTACACTAACTCCATGTGAGGGCAGTTGGTCACTGAGAACCACTTGTTTAATCCAACACAGTGAGCATCATATCAGACAAAAAGATAGTGTAGTTTGACCTTGGCACTGGAGAGTTGATTTAATCTCACCTGTTTGCTGTGCGAGCGAGGTGAGCACTGAGGTGGCTGTTATCTGCAGACTGGAGTTATTCTCTGTCAACGCTGAAAACGCCATGCTGCATAGTGACGAGCGGAAAGCTACCAACACGCTCTCTTCTGATGTAGAGGAAGGAAACAGAAATATACAGGTGAAAATCTATTTTTCAAAACTTGGTATACACAAACTACTATGTTATAGTTTGGATGTTAAAAAAAGAAACAATGTTTTGCAATAGCACACTATTAAAGTAAAAGCACACAAAGATGCTTCAGTATTTTGGAAAACTTCTGCTCTAAAACAAGGGTTACAAATGTTTTTCGCTCAGGACCCAAAAAAGAAGTTGGCTCTCTTCCTGGGATCAAAACTCACATAAAAACACAAGAGAGTCTAAAGTTCAAGGCAAGAATTATTTTTAATTCTAAAAATTATTACTAATTTGAACAGTTGTAGGTGTTATTCAATATGAAATAGTCATATTTTCAATGTGCTTTCTGGGAGGGGTTTTAGATGTTGTGGGTTTTCAATTGCAAAATAAAGAACATGCAGTTTTAATGAAGCAAAAGGTGTCCGTCAGGTTTGTAAAGCTAAGCTTCATCTGAGAGCAGCTACCCTCATAAAACACCATGTACCCTCTCTGCTGAATCCAAAAGGCTTCGGTGAGGCTAACTTTTGTAAACTTATGTTCATAATTTCGCTCTGACATCTTGGACTCCACAGTTTCATTCAGGTTCATATACCACTCCAGGGTACATGCAGATAACAGTGAGTAGGTGATTGGCATGACTGCTCCACACAGACATTTTAGTAGTTTTAGTCTGACAGCCTGTCACAATAAAAAATGGCCTGCAACCATTTTGGGTCCCAAGAGGTTGCTCTAGAAATCAAGAGGAATGGTGTTTACATCAGATGAGCAGAGGAACTTATCAGCTTTTAAAGAGCCACGTTTTTCCACATGGAAAACTTTTTTATTTTGTTATAATTATGTTATTTCAAGAGAAAAAAATGTGTTTTTTTTTTATTTGAGAGCAATTTCCAAGTTGTAGTCATCACTGTACATGAGGATAGAGACACAGCTTTAAGAAAAGGCTCTGATCCCTGGACTGAACAAAGACAGAGTGAAACAGCACTCACCTTTCTCAGCAGACGGGCTGCTCTGTACGGACTGAATGAATCGCTGAACGACCTCCAGTAATGTCCGTCTGTGAGAACACTGCACAAAGACAAAGACAAAAAAGTAAAAGTCTCAGTGACAAACCTTCATTTTGTTCAAGATCATACAATCTCACACTTATCAGACTGTCAGCTTGTGTTGATGATTTCTTGTACCTGTGCTCTGCTGTTGTATTGCTCAAGTAGAGATGGCATGACTGCAGCTGTAATGATGTGACTCGCCCTGTTGGAGGCGCTGCAGGCAGCCTGAAGCAGCTTTGCACAGGGCCACACTAGTTTCAGGTCCAGCCCACTCAGGTGGTGTTTGCAGTCTAAAATGATACCACATTTTCAGTAAAAAAATAGGTGACTGAATTCATTAATGAACAAACAAAAGGAACACACAACACAAGGTGCAGCTCTATCTCACTGTGTAATTATTTCAAGGGTATTAATAGTTAAAAAAAAAAAAAAAAAGGTTGTCAGTGCTATTAAGGGTTTATAGTATGGTTGGGCTCCCTTTTTTCGAACAAAACTTGATTTCCAATTTTAAATGATTTTTATCCCTCTTAAAGAAAAAAAACTCCATAGGATTTTTTTTTTCTTCCATAAAACAATTTTTGTCTCAATGTTTTCAAATATGTCTCAAAGCTAAGCTGAATTTTCCTCCTTGAGTTAGAGTTGCATGCTGTAATTTTGCCACATTATGTAGTTTGGAAGCAGGCAGGTTTGTCTATGTTGATGACAAAAGCTGTGATCTATTTTTGCAAAATATTAACATGTAATTCTCTTATTAGTATATAACCTCATTCAAACACATATCAAGCCTAAGAATCTGCCAATGCAAGCAATGATAGAGCCAATGACAGGATAAGTCAAGGAAAAAATCTTGATGTTTATATTTAAAATCTTCAGCGACAAAAAAAGTTAATCAACTAATTGCTTGCTCTACTAACCAACCCTAGAACAAAGTAACAAAAAAGTCCTCACATATTAGTTTATCCACATTTATTGGATTAAATATGGGGGGCAGGATACTTTTTGAATAGCAAAAAAAGCATAAAGTCTCTCATGTGCTAAAACTGGCCTGTGAGTCTGTTTAGAAACAACTGTAAAACAAGACAAACCACCTCTGACATTACACAAAATGACCAGTGTGTCAGTAGCTTAAAAAGTAAAAAGAAAGAATAATTTCTTTTGGATTTCAACAGAAACAAACTAGAAATGCTCAGAAAGCACGAACCTCCACAAGGTACTTCTGACATTCTTAGCCCAATTATTATTTAAAATGTGGAAAACTGGTCTATCAAACAATGTTAACAAATCCTTTAAAAACCAGAAAAGCACTCAGGAGAGCGCAGACCTCCGCCAAGGTGATCCGGATCAGTCCCAAAATTTAATCAGTTCTTCCATATCCCATTTCCAACAATTCCTGAAAATTTCATCCAAATCCATTCAGAAATTTTCAAGTTATTTTGAACACAAACAGACAAACAGACAGATAAACGCCGGCAAAAGCATAACCTCGTTGGTGGAGGTAATTATATGTATCTACACCCAGATTCAGGTCATCACCAAAATCTAATGACACCTCCCTTGTGCCATAACCAACATTCCCAGACAAGTTATTTCCACTGAGAACTTTAAAAGCAAAAATTGGGAAAAATACCCTCAATCAAAATGTTACCATCTCCTTTAAAAAACATTCCTGGATTCAAATCTGTATTCGGATCACCACCAAAATCTAATCAGTTCCTGCCTGTGCAACATTCCCTTAAAATCTCATCAAGATCTGCAGGGACCTTCTTCCTCACAGACAGATGGACAAACAAGCATATGAACAAATGCTGGCAAAAACATAACCTCTTTGGCATAGGCAATAAACAAAGAAAAAGTAAGCCCTCTTTCCTTTTTTTGAGCTACAGACAGCACTGTAACAGCATGCTGACAGACGTTACGCTGTTGAACACAAAATGAAAATGCACCTCTGTTTATACTTTAGGGGGAAATTTTCATTTCAAAATTCATAGGTCACGCACATGAATGAAAACCTTTTGTTTCATGCTGTGTCCAATTACTGAATGTGTTACAACAGGATCTTAAGCAATGCTCAAAACCTGATGAAATTTAAAATAATGTATAAAAATACAATTCTCAGTAGATATACAGATAAAACAGGAGGTATCACACTGGACTGAAAGATGACTACTTTGTTATGTTTGGGTTTTTTTTTTTTATTGTTTTACCTTTGTTTTTTTTAGTTTTGCTTTGTTAGATCACTAAATTTTTGAGTAGAAACTGTTTTTCTTTTGTAAAATATGGAAGCATTTATGTTTAATTAACTGATGGAGGAGGGGTGGGACTTGATAAGTTTAACTTCCTCCCGCTCCTTTCACTACAGCATAGTTGTTCTTCTATTTCTGTTTTTATCTTTCTTTTGAATATACATGAAATAAATAAGGTTCAATTCAATTCATAGTTCTCTCCAGCCTAAATCCAGGAGAATCTCCTGAGACAGTGCTTGAAAAATCCCAAGAAACACTTTCTATTGCTGAGGTAGGCCTGTTGGCTCTGCTTAGAACTCCACACACTTGCAAACTTCTTTGCCTTCTAAGTTTAAGCATAATGGTACATGATAGCAGAAATTTGGTAACAATTATTTCTTTTTGACTTTTATCTGCTGATGCTGATATGACAGCAGTATTGTTCATTCCTATAACACATTTATCTATAAAATTAAGTCAAACCTCAGTGTCTATGTCAGAACTAGAGCTGCATCAGTAATTATCAGCATTACTTTTGTACTGTTATATTTGACCCAACAGCTGCTCAACTTCAATTGCGATGATTTACAACATCACATATTTGTAGGGGCTAATGTCAGATCTGTATACTTTGGCTGTTTTAATTAAAATAACCAGTTGATTATCATTACTTTACTGTTGCAGTTCATCATCATTATTGACATAACAGCAATAATTCCATTTAATATGTTATTGTGTTTGTTTAATGACTGATTAATGACTGTCAAACACGGTGATTACACTCACAGTGTTTCCCACAGTGTTATACTGAGCCTGGGCTGTTGAGCTGTTTTTTTGTGTAGTTTTTTTCTTAAGTCTTTTTATTTTTACCGCCAAGGAGGTTATGTTTTGCTGGCATATGTTTGTTTGTTTGTTTGTTTGTTAGCAAGATTACGCTAAAACTACTGGACACACTTTGCTGAAATTTTCAGGAGTTGTTGGTTATGGCCCATCTTAAAACGGATTAGACTTTGGTGGTGATCCAGATTACTGGCATTAGCAAATGATCGTTTTTGCTCAATAACTGTCCAACTAATAATGACATCAACATGATTCTGAGTGCTAGGTGTGTGTTTTCAGGGGTCAGTGAATCATATTATGATGGTAACTTTATCATGGAACTATTGCTCATAGATGTAACAGCAATATGTGAGCTACTTTGGTGAAGGTTTGTGCTCTCTGAGGGCTTTCTAATGTAATAAAGATATTAAGGATGCACTATGTTGGATTATGTGGATATCTGATATCCCGATATTTCCAAACTCATTATCCCTGATACAATACCAGTATTGTATGGTTATGTTATGGTTTATTTATTCAGACTAATATCGGTATCAGCAGATATTTGACTAAAACTTTGATTATTGGTATCCCCAGATATAAACTTTTTTTGCTGATATTTACAGCTGATATTTTGACCATAAAAATAATTTTGCTAAAATATAGATGCTTATAGATGTAACAGCAATATGTGAGGTACCTTGGTGGAGGTTTGTGCTCTCTGAGTGTTTTCTAGTTTCAAGTTAATTTTCTGTCAACTATTTTAATCTCTTACCCAACATGCTCACACACAACTGACACAAGACAACAGAAATACAGAAGTCTTCATTGATTGCTGTTACCTTGCTCTTGCTTTAGTGAAGACCTAACGTTAATGTGAGAGGAATATTACAGCCCTTTCATTTAAGCATTGCATGCTGGCAGTACAGTTTAGAATTAAAGTTTACAACCATGTATGCTGTGTAACACTGCAGGAAACTTTCACCACATTGAAGACGCATCTGGCCGCAGACTTGCATAAAAGAAATGCAGCTAGTTCTTTGATCAAATTCTTGTCTACTATTGTCACTGATTAGTTTAAGTAAAAATAACCTTTAAAAGTCTTCAGTTCTCCAAATTATTCTTCCTTTCTATCTTTGTACACTTAGTTTTTTCCAACAAGGGCACTTTATTTTCAGAATTTTATCACGGACGTGCAAAAGAAGCAGGATTTACTGACAATTCACCTCTAAGAACAAGTTGGAGGAAGGTGGAGAGAGAGTCTTCAGAGTCAGAGTTGAGGACAGAGCGAGACAGACAGGAAGTGATGGCGGTTAAAGCAGCGAGGCCGGCAGACTCAATCTTCTCACTGGAGGTTTGAAACACCTGCAAGAAAATAAGAACAGGAGGACATTTTTTTAAGGTTGTTCTTCAGATCCAGACAAAGGGATCTTCTTTGATCTGGTCTAAAAACTTAGACTGAACTGAGGAGACTTTAAAGATAACACAGTAACAGACGTTAAATTTCTAATTTGTTTTTAGGGCTGGAGGTTTCAGAATAATGAGGGACAACTTTAAACTATTCTGGTTTACAAAACAAGGTCACACTGACTATTGTCAGAGTCAAACCAGACTTTACTTCAAACAGTCATGGACAATCTGGCTGACACACATTGCTAACTGGTACATTAAAGAACAAAGACAGAAAATCATAACATAATGGAAATCATCTGGACCACACAGTCATTTCAACAATTGTACCACGGTATTTGTAATGTATTAAAAATGCTGAATTATTCATGTCCTACTGGTTTTCCTCTGTACCAGACCTTTTTTCACTTTCCAAGTTTGAAAATTAATCTAAACCTGTATCTACATCCTTTTCTCTCTACAAAGAACTTTGATATGGAAAACCTCCTCGACAGTCTTAAACAATTATTCACATGAATAATGACCTATCAACCAGTTATAATGATAAGAGACTCTAACAAACTTAAATGTCTTGAGTTCAAGAGGACTTGTTTGCAACAGGATGAGGGTTTTAAGCTTTCTGTTTGTATCAACTAGGTGAAAAGCTAACTTGAATTGAACGAAGGATGGAGGGAAGGAAAGAGGGAAGGCAGTACATTTTGCTAATCCCTCTCGAGACAATTCAGTGTTCAAAACAATCAATGTCAATGAACCTGCTGCAAACACATATGCTAAACACACACAGGTTTAAAGACATGGTTTAACCAGGACTTAAACCAGCAACCCACCTGTTCAAAGGGCCTTACAGACTAAGGGGCCACCACACATAGACAAATTCAAGCATATCTGCACAAGGTTTTAATCATATGGGCTTTTTGTCCAGTGTTTTGGGTACCGAAAAAAAAAAACAAGTCCCAGAGTGGATACATTTCAAAACACCTGCCTTACATTTACGTATCTACAACAAATACTGATATTTGTAGAAACAGTGACGCCATTGTCCAACCTCTCCCTCAAACTGTATGCGCATACCCTGACACCAACAGAAACAATGGTGGAATACGGTGTCACATTCCTGCTGCAGAAGCTGCTGAGCTTGTTTCTGGCTTTTACAGCAAAATCTTCTGCTGCTCTACAACCACCGTGGGCAACAAGAGGACACAGAGGACAACACACAAAAGTGTTTGCTGACATTTCTCATGGTGTATGCGCACGCTCCATGTCTTCTTCTCTGTTTTTGGAGTGTCTGCAGCGAAATAGTTCCATTTACAGGCCTGACATATATACTATGCCGTTAACAGTGATTTAAAGTAAATTTAAGATTCTTTTTTTCACCTACAAAGCTCTCAGTGGTCGGACACAAACATATCTTAAAGAGCTTGTAATACATTATAACCTCTCTAGAACACTGGGTTACCAAAATGCAGGCCTGCTTATGGTATCATCAGTCTCTAAAAGTAGTATGGGAGGTAGATCCTTCAATTATCATTTACTTATCACAGATCAGTAACCAGAACCCTCTCTACTCTAAGAGTGGACTTTAAACTTTCATCTTTGATAAAGATGAAAGTTAGGGCTGGCTCAGGCTTGGACCAGCAATAGGCCTTGGTCCAGACCACACAGAGATGAAAACAATCTTTTTAATTTTTTTAGAAGTTTCATTAAACAAGGCATCGTTTTAATACAGTGATTCCCAACCAGGGGTTCGTGAGCACATGCAGGGGGTACGTGGAAACATTTAATAATTTATTTCTAACTTGGAAGTACTAAGATAAGCCTGTCAATAAAATGGTAAGTGTGCACTACAACTAGTTTCACTTCTCAAGTTTTTGGTGTTCTGGTGTTGCTGTAAATGGGCTGGCTTCACTGAGTTATTTGCCAGGACTTCACCACAAAAGAAACACTGAAGTGAATCCATATAAAGCAGGTTGATTCCTTCTACTTTTGAAGAATCATCAACCCGTATGAGTGAGGGGGTACTCATGGTAAGACAAAAAGACTAAGGGGGTGCACAAGACAAAAAAGCTTGGGAACCACTATTTTAATAACTGTGTTCATCCACACAGAAACACTGCAAACAACACACACCAAAACCAGAGAAGACGACGTGGAGCACGCGCCTAAACATGTGCGGTGTAAATAAATACAACAAGAAGGCACGCATGTTTTCCATGTCCTCTTGTTGCTCACAGTGGTAGACGAGCAGAAGATTTTGCTGTAAAAACCAAAACAAGCTGTAATCTGCCATTGTTTCTATTGTTGTCAGGGTTAGCACATGCAGTTGAAGGGAGAGGTGGGGCTGTAACATGTGCTTATTTGCTGTAAACACAAAAATCCAAGGGTGGCGTTTTGAGATTCATATTCTCTGGGTTTCATAAATGTACAATTTCAGACTCCCAAATGCCCGTTTTGTGTGGACAAAATCCCATTGTGATAAAAAAAAGTTTTGGAGATACTTCTAAACTTGTCTCCAGGTGGACAGCCCCTTGAGACTGCTGGGGGGACTTGGCACGCTGTCCTCCTAAATCTCCATCTATCCACTGCTCTACTATTGTACCAAACTCTACTCTACTCTCTCTGTTTGTCCCTCCCTGTTTCACATCTGTATTCTCTGGTTTTTGTCTTGTAAGCGGCTCTGGATGGTTGGTGTGGACCTGCATAGCTTTAACTACTTACAATTATTTGTCCCTTTTAAGTCTCATTTCATTACAGTCCCTAATATTAACTTCAGAATGAGACACAGGAGTTTCTGCTAATATCAACAGCGCAATGTACAATCAGGACAGATAATTTACTGCTTTCATGAATTCTCATTTAAGTTTCTTTGTCTTTGCCCGCCTCTCTCTCAACACAGCTTCAGCGGACAGCTGATCATCAAGATTTCTTAAAAGAAGGTTTTTTTCTACAGTAACTGTTGCCAAATGCAGCAAAGGGTTGCACTCATAGTGGATTTATGTTAGGTCATAAAAAATCTACTGTTTCGTAAGGTGTCTTGAGATAACATTTGTTATGATTTGGCCCTATATAAATAAAGATTAATTGATTGATCACGATAAATATACTGAGTTAACAGAGAGACTTCTTTTCTACCTTGCAGTAAATTAATGAACAAGAAATAGTCGCTCATAATTCGTCAGTTTTAGCCTCAACAGAATATACCCTGTTTCAGTTGCTTCAGTTTCCTGCACACCAACAAGCAGAAAATGGTTAATTTAGGTTTTAGTGATGTTCGGTGTTTTTTTTTTACTGTTTGGCCCCATATACTCGTCAGTAAAAATTACATGTACTATGAATGTTTTACCTCTGTGCGTAGTGATGTCCACAGTCCCTCCAGGAATTCTGCCAAGTCCTTATGTTCATACTTTGACACACAAGCAGTCTGAAAAACAAAAAGGACCCTAAATTACCTTCAGGGGTCATCCATCACCTCCCTGTGCTCTGTCAGCAACATAAAAGTTAATGTATGTCACACATGCACAGACTTCCTGCAGAAGGAAGCAAACAGACTTTGGAATCAAATATTGAAATATAGGGGAAAACAGACTGCTGACATGGTCCGGGGCACTTGTTAGAAAACAGGTGACTTTTCTTACCAGAGTCTGCAGCGAGTCCAGCTTTGCACTCTGAACATCTGAGTCCAGCTTCTCGATAATGAGAGGTAAGAGAAACTGTAACAGTCGACAAAAAAAGTAGAAAATAAATTCTCTTTCGACCCTTAAGTAAGATGATTATTTAGAGATCTTACACGGCAAGATTTTTATCTGACCGAATAAAGCAAAGACTCAGTGAAAACTGATAGTTGTACCTCAGCAAATTTAGACGTCCCTGTGAGGACGCCCCTCAGAGTCAGGATGAGATCCTCTCTGGTGATGCCATGGGGGTCACTGGGAGGCTGAAGTAAGCGGCATGAAGACATAAAAAAAGTATTAACAGATATAAGCACTGAAATTTTTTTTAATGCTTTATTTAACCAGATCGTGCAAAGGTGTTTTCTTAATCTTAATCTATCATCACTTTAATGTCACGTTGATTATTTGAATTTTGCGATGTTTGCTTAAGACACTCTTCGGGAATCTATTGTTTGATACATCAGG
The DNA here is from genome assembly GCA_037902135.1 of Cetoscarus ocellatus. Classification (NCBI taxonomy): domain Eukaryota; kingdom Metazoa; phylum Chordata; class Actinopteri; order Labriformes; family Labridae; genus Cetoscarus; species Cetoscarus ocellatus. The sequence continues at coordinate 16,121 of JBAMNC010000900.1, read as the reverse complement.
ATGGTATTACACTCCAAGTTCGAAAGAAAAATCAAAAGTAGAAATGAAATGTTCAGGTACATCTCATTAGAGTATTGTGAAAAGATGCTGATTTAACAGCAGCCTTCAGCTCCTCTGTATTGTTGGCCCTGCTGCCCTCCCATCTGTCACTAATTAATACTTCATGGAGTTCACTGGGGTTTAGGTCGGGTGAGTTTGCTGGCCAATCAAGTGCAGTAAAACCATGGTCAGCAAACCAGTTACTGCTAGTTTTGGCTTCACTTGAGGGCAGGTGTCAAATCCACTGGAAACAGAAATCTCCAAAAACTCTGTAAGCAGACCAATGCATAAAGTTCTCTAAGATCTCCTGACGGATAGCTGCGACTTTGAACCTGACAAACATTTTGCAAGTAAAAGCAAATTTGCATTTCACTGACAAACAAGGTCGTAGAGTCTTGAGGAAGATTGAGGAGGCACATATTTAAGTTACTTGAAGGCAAGTGTGATTTGTATCGACAGTAACGAGGGGTCAGTTCATCTGCTATTGTTTGAAGATGGGGATTGAAAACAGACTCCTGTTGAGAAATTATTCCAGACAGTTTGAGGCACAGAATCATAAGCTGTTATGCTTAACAACTCCCTTAGCAGTGCCTTCCGTTTAATACTGTGTCCTTTGCAAAACACTGAAACCACGCTCTCTGCAGAGACAGTCAGCATGAACGACAACCAGTAGCCAAGGATGTAATCACGTTGGACAGGAGACAGAAGCAATCTTTAAAATGTGGCTTATACACAAAATGACAACAAAGCCCCCCCGAGTGCAATTTCTACTGCTGTGTGATTTTGATAAAGAGTGGAAACACCAACAACATGCCAAAACATTTGTCCAAGCAGTGGAGCATTTAAGTTCAGAACTGTCATGCAATCGATGTCCGTGTACCTGAGAAGGCCCAATTATTCTCCACAAAAAAATCCACAAGCACCAATGAGGAAAGAATCAATTAAATGAGCAAATTTGACTTTAATTTCAATAAAATCCTCTCAGTTCCAGTCTCCACATGATGTTTATCCACTGTGTTTTATCAAGTCCAGAGTCAGTGCAGCCTTTTACAGGGCACTTTCATGCTTCATGTTGTTCAATCAACTCCATGTCACACTGCATTGATGCAGTAAACCAAGCAAAAGGAGCCCGAATAAGTTTGAGGGCACCATTGAACATACTAGGGCTGCTCAATTACGGCACAAATCATAATTTCAATTATTGTAGAAGATATTGAGATCACTGTGATGAAACATGATTACTCACTGATTTTAAAGCTTTCATTGAACGAATATGCTTTTGACACTTGTTTTTAACATTAAAGAATGGGCAATACATTGAAATATACTCGGAGAAATAAAAACACCTCAAAATAATGCTAATAATAAACAATAGAAGAAAAAGTGTTCAAAATTTCATGCGGCAAAGTAATCTTTTAATCTTTTTAACTCAGTTTTCATAAGTGTGGAAGGCAGTCATTGCAATCTCGATTAAAATTTGATGAATTTCACAGTCTGATAACATGCCACTCAAAAGGTCATATCTTCTGTCTAACAATCTATTTGTGATAGGTCTTCTGTAATGATCTTTTATTAGGACTTTAATCTAGAACAGGGAGGTGACTTTGGTTGCCAATAAGGCCCCATAATACTATTCTAACTGCCAAAGGGACACGGTTTAAAAAAATGTAGAAAACAAGATGTTTAGGTTGCTCATGACTTAAAACAAGAGAGAATATAACCTCTTACTAGGGTATAATATATCAGTATCTATAGTTTTTAACAGAAACAAAGTGTGATGTTTAATTTAACAAGATTAACACAGAAATAAAGCTGCTTTTTCAGTGCAATGTGAAATTACTGACCACTTACACTTTTTTATCTAAGTTTTTTTTTTGGGGGGGGGGGGGGGGGGGGGGCTTTATTTTAGTAGAGAGAGAGAGACTGTGGATAGGCTTGTGAAGGGGGTGAGAGAGAGCAGGGAGGACACTGCAACTGGCCACAGGCTGGATTCAAACCCAGGCCAGCAGAAGCATGCCTATGGGTCGTGCCTGGTTGCTTACCACTCTGCCAAACAAGCACCCCAACACTTTTGGTTTTCTAACTGCCTACATAATTTCTTCTTCATAAGAGTTTTACAAGAACAATTACTAGAGCTGGGTATTGATTCAGACTTCCCAAATCGATTCAATTCGATCCACAAGGGCCCGGTTCGATTCAATTCGCGATTTAATTTGATTGATTACGATCCAGTTAAGGATATTTCAGCCAGAGTACCAATTTTACTTGAATATGGAAGAGATTCTCAGAGAACTGATGCTGTAAATAGTAGAAACTAACTCTTAATTATGTGCATTATAAAAAATATTAATGTTTACATTAAGAATTGAGCCCAAAGCAGTTACAGTAATCATGGACTTTTAATCAAACAAAACCTGACCAAAACAAAAAATGTAATAAGTTAAATCAAATCAAACCACAGGGCAGGCAGTGTAAATAAGGTGGGTACAAATAACGCTATATGGTCATATGTCCTTGCATATGAATGCTGCAACAGCATTGGTTATTTTCTGGTCTCGTGGAGAGTTTGCTGGTAACTTACATACAAATGCCTTCGCAAGCTGCGTTTGCTTCGGGTCCAAAGTTTTTGATGACTGCGTTTCCGGTTGGTGTCTCCATAAATGATTTCGGAGATTCATTGTGTTTCCACAAAATGTCACCTGCACGCTGCATATCTTGCATATAGTTTTACTCTTGTCCAGTTCATTGCTGCCTTTCTGTTTTTTAAATCCAAAATGCATCCAGACATATGCCTTTAAGTTTGTTGGCGGTGCCTTCAGTGTTCCCGCCATGACGTTTTGTTTAACAACGCTCCTCGCCGAGTGACGAGATCTCGCGAGATCTCTGGTCTGGACAGCGAGAAGTGATGTGGCCTTATGGGAAATGAATGGCTGGTTACGCGAGACTACTAGGTATTAAACTGCAGGCTGCATTACACACTGAGAAAAGACGTGTTAAAAGATTGATTTAAGGATTTTATGAATCCATATTGGGTCATTCAATGAAAAATCTATTCAAATCAATTAATCGAGTTTTTAAACCCAGCTCTAACAATTACTCACAATTACATTCATACATTCAGTGCAAAGATTGTTATTTTAAAAAAGGAGTTGGAAACTCCAGGAACAATGAAAATGTTTGATTTATGTTGTTTAATGCATTTGATCTTAAGCCACGGTGTGATTGCAGAAACTCCATTAAAATCCACATTTGTTTCTTCAGGCTTACTTTTTTCAGATATAATTGTAAATGACTCAAGGCCCCATTGAGAGAGGTGGAGGGCCGCAGCTGACCAGAATATATGAAAGTGTCAATTTTTTAACTGTAATACAAAAACAATAACCATTTTTAAAAGAAATTCTCGTCTCTGTACCATTATCTATCATGTTTGACCGTTCTTCTGTCATGTAAACATCGCACACCACTAGTGCTGTATTGCACCAGAGAGCACACAAATGTTCAAAAAGCTGTGATTCTGTTATGTAGACATGGGAAATGTGTGTGAGCAGACGAGGAGACAGACTCTGTGTTATTGTTGCTCTGAGGTCACAGGAAGTCAGTGATGACATTTCTGTCTGCTGCCCTCTCTGCTTTCGTCAGTCCTCAGACACAAGCAGCTGAGTAAACAGGGACTTACAGGGGTGAAGTCGATGGGGAAATAGCAGGACGTCACCTCAAACAGCTCCTCTGTGAATTTACCTGAGGCAACAGACAGGAAATTAATGGTGGGAAAACAAAGTAATGCTGAAACAGTGAAATAATTAGGAACAGATTCTTCAAAAGAAGAAAGAGATGGGGGGAGGGAACAAGAGGAAGATGCTTTTAGTGTTTAGTGTATCTGTGTGTGTCCTCACCTAGATCATAGCCTCTCTGGATGATGTTGTTGGCGACCTGGAAGGCCAATAGAAGGTTTCGAGGATCTCTCTCTCCGTCCATTGATTGGACAAAACCAAAGACAAAGTCTGCCCCCAAACCCTTCAGTTCTGTGAAAACATCAATTAAGTGCACAAAGTGTTGTTCACAGTTCTTACAGTGGAGAGAGAGGGAATTAAAACTTTCTGTTCACACAATGGTGTTAAAGCCCTTTTTATTGATTTTCTTCCATTATTCTGACCACTGAAATACAAATCTTTTCACATCTGAACACATGAAAGGTGAATCAGTGAAGGGGGAAGACACAGAGGAAAGCTACAACACACCACCTCAGTTTATGCAGTCATATTTTTTAGCCTTTTATTTTCTTAAAGTCAATTGACTACAAAAAGAAAAATCAATGACGAAATATTTAGTCTTATGGGATCTATGAGGAGCTTAAGTATTCACGAAAAATGGATCATCTTTGAATTAAGAGTTACATATTCATAGGGATAGTAATTGATAAGATTTCATTGATACAATTAAAGATTCGGCTTATTGATCCAATCTTTTAAAGATTACCTAATCTTTTCCAGTTGATTTTCTGTTTGGGACTAAATAGGGTTTCAGAGTCATGTGCCGTGCTGTATAGATGAGGGCTTCTGCAAGTTGCTGGTGTTTTTACCTACTTAGCATCTCCGTTTAACAAAACTTAGCACTCATTTCTGACCACTTCTATCCTGTCTGCCATGATTACATTTATATATCTATATCTATCTATATCTATCTATATATATCTATCATATCATTCTAGTTTGCTTATATCTAAAATGTGTTAATAATGGATAATTATTGTCATTTCTATCTGCTGTAACACCACCATTGCCCACTTTGAGATCAACAAAGTAATTCAGTAAGTAAGTCAGAAAGAAAGGAACTCAGTAAGTCAGTAAGTAAGTCAGTGGGTAAGTCAATAAATCAGTAAGTACTTCAGTAAGTCAATAATAAAGTCAGTAAGTAAGTCAGTAATTAAGTCATAAAGTAAGTCAGTAAGTAAGGAAGTCAGTAAGTCAGTGGGTAAGTCAGCAAGTAAGTCAGTAAGTCAATAAGTAAGTCAGTAAGTCTGTCTGTGTCTATCTATAAGCATATCACTATTGGTGGCTCTTCCTGTAAACAAGATGGAGACACAGTGGTTTGGTCGCACAATGTTTTCACCTCTTTATTTACTGCTTCTGCATTTTTCAATGCAAAATTATTCAGATGCAAAAAAGCAGAAGGTGTGACAGCTGTTTTAACTACAGGGATGGTAGCAGTGAAAAGTCAGTAAAGTGGTCAGATATTTGAGCTCCAACTCTATCCATCTACACCTGGAAGTTGTGAGTCATCGAGGTATTCAGCTAAAACACCTTCTTTTCTGTCAACAGAGCTTTTTGTCATTGTAGGGAACATTTAGGGCCTTATTTGGCTAAGCTGCTCAGACTAACAGTCAAACCTGCCATCTCTTACCTGCTTCTCTACTTTCCATGAGGTTGATGAGCATGTTGTAAACACATGCTCTCTCTGACAGCATCAGGGACTGGAGAAAAACAAGCAAACTGGATCAGCTTCTGACTCAATGTAAGGATTTTAGAAAAACAAGATTAGTCTTGTTTATCAACCAGGCATTTTTTATAAGAGAAACAGTATTTCCAGAACATAAAAACCTAACATGGGTGTGTGCATGGACCAGAATGACAGAGTTAGAGAGTTTAATTCACTGGATGATGTGTTGCTTTTTGTACATAACACTTCTTTTTAATAGGGACTACATGACAGAGGTAAAACAGTGTTTAATACATGAAAACTTAAAAAGAATATAGTCATCCACATGTCCTGAAAGATGCTGTACGTTTATGTAGATTGAATAAGGGGCAAACAAAATTTTAATCACATAATCATTGTTTATGTGATCACATGAATATAACTACATAAACATGATAAATGCACTTATATTAAATAATCCTAGGCTGATATGGCCTGTGATTAAGTTCTCCTCAATGCAAATGTTTGAACTCTACAGCCTCTTTTCAACCTTTCACTATCCACTATCTAACCCCACCTTTTGAATTTATTAACTGTCCGGACCAATGCAATAAAGGCAAGTCAGCCCAAAAACAAACCGTATCTATACAGGTTATGAGTATAGCTATTTGCAACATTTTTCTCATGAATCCAAAATCAATCCAAAAAGCTTCTTTTGCCACAAAATTGACATAACATTATTTAAAGGTAGCAAATATCAAGCTTCAGTTTCATCTGATGGCATCAAAATTGTTTGAAGCATAGTTAAAAGGCACAGGAATGTACAGCTTGCTTGAGCAAACAACTTTTTCACATTTGTTGCAATTTTTCATACTTTAACAAAGTGTTTACTGTACATTCTAATAATGTTATATAATCAGGTCACAATATAGTCCACCCCTGACTTCAGCAACTTTATACCTAAAACTAGAAAGCACTCGGAGAGCGCAAACCTCTGCCAAGGTAGCTCACATATGGCTGTTACATCTATAAGCAATAGTTCCATGATAAAGTATAATATGATTCCTTGACCCTGAAAACCCACACCTAGCACTTGGAATCATGTTGATATCATTATTAGTTAGACAGTTATTGAGCAAAATCGATCCTGGCAGTTATCTGGATCACCACCAAAATCGAATCATTTTTAAGTTGGGCCATTACCAACACCTCCTGAAAATTTCAACAAATCAATCCAGTAGCTTTTACGTTATCGTGCTAACAAACATACAAACAGACAAATAAACATAGGCCAGCAAAAATATAACCTCCTTGGCGTAGGTAAAAAAGTCAAGCCTTACCTGGACATGAACATCCTGGAACAAAGACCTCAGCATTGACACTGCTGAACCAGGAGGCAACACTGAGCATTTTGTCTAAAATAAATAAATAGATTAAAACACACTGATTTTAATTTTGAGCCAGACAGTGTTCAGTGTTGACACTGATCAACACATCACAGTCAAACACTTACCAGCGCTCTGAGCCCCTGTAAAACTGACGGAGTGATGACGTAGTGGTCTTTCAGACGGTTTTCATAGAAGGCGATGAGAACTTCAACTGTAAATAAACAGGAAGTCATGATAGTGAAATATAACAGTCATCACATTTATGCTTTCCTTTTTTTTCCCCTGCCATTATTAGGCCTTAATAAAAGCTTTGCAACCAAATGCCATGTAAGTAATGTTTATAATGTTGACAAAGAGAACATGTACCTTCTCCCTCAGTTAAACCTCCATAGCACTCATTCAAAACCTCAGAAAGAAGCTGGACACCTCTGGCCCTTGTGTGAGGCTGAGAGCTGGTCAAACTCAGCCTGCAAGATGAAAAGAAATGAAACTGAAAATTAACATGAAATTTTTCAAGACCTAATATACAAACTTCTATTTCAATTAAGTTTGGAAATTGTGATAAACATAAATAAAAACAGATAACAATAATTTGCAAATCCTTTATGACCAATATTTAATTGAATACACCAGAGATTCATTGTTTATTTATTTTGGGTTTTTTTTTTGCAAATTTATATGTTTGAAGTTGGTGCCTGTAACTTCTAAAAAAAGCTGGGACAAGGGCATATTTACCACTGTGTTGCATCACATTTCCTCTTCACAACACTCAGTACGTGTTTTGAAACTGAGGACACTATTGCTGAAGCTTGGTAGGTGGAATTATTTCCCTATTCTTGCCTGATGTGTGACTTCAGTTGCTCAACAGTTCATGGTCTCCAATGTCATATTTTGCACTTCATAATGTGCCACACATTTTCAACAGGAGACAGGTCTGGACAGCAGGCCAGTCTAGTCTGCTCTCTAACAATGAGGCCACACTGTTGTAACATGTGCAGAATGTGGCCTGGCATTGTCTTGTTGAAATAAGCGGGGACATCCCTAAAAAAGGTTTTGCTAAGATGGCAGCATATGTTGCTCCAAAACCTATATGTACCTTTCAGAATTAATGGTGCCTTAACAGAAGTGCAAGTTACCCACGCCATTGTCCTTTTCCTCTTTAAGTTGGAGGACATGACATCCATGATTTCCAAAAATAATTTGAAATGTGGACCCGACAGACCACAGCACACTTTTCTACTTTGTGTCAGTCCATCTCAGATGAGCTCAGGCCCAGAAAATCCAACAGCACTTCTGGGTGTTGTTGATTTTTGGCTTTTGCTTTGCAGTGTGAGATTTAACTTGCACTTGTCGATGCAGTAATGAACTGAGCTAACTGGCAATGCTTTCCTAAATGTTCTTGAGTCTGCGTGGTAATATCCTTAACTGAATGATGTTTTTAATGCAGCGAGAAGGTCACTGGCGTTCAATGCTGGTTTCTGGTATGACACTTGCATGCAGGAATTACTCTGAAACTTTTCATGATATTATGGACTGCAGATAATGAAATCCCCAAATTCCTTGCAATTGTACAATGAGAAATGTTCTTAACCCTGTTGGACTATTTGCTCACTCAGTTGATCACAAAGTGGTAAACCTCACCCCATCCTTCCTTGTGATGACTTAGCCTCTCAGGGATGCCCCTTTTATATTAGACCATGACACTCACCTGTTTTCAATTGACCTGTTCACCTTTGGAGTGCTCCAAACAGGTGTTTTTTTAAGTATTCCTCAACTTTCCCATTCTTTTGTTGACCCATCCCAGCTTTTTGCAATGTTTTGCAGGCATCAATTTGAAAATGAGTGAGTACTTGCAAAAATGAAATGACGTTTTTCAGTTTATCAGGTGCTGTAAATCATTGTGTTATGTTTTATTCAGGTTTTACACAACGTCCCACCTTCACTGTATAAGGGGTTTATAATTGGATGGTGATATTAATAACAATCAGCATACAGGGTAGATATCTTTCAAACGACAAAGATTTGTGCATATATGCCTTGATGACACCTGCTTAAATGAATTCTTCTTTTAATATCTTACCCCAAAGCTTCAACAAGCTGCAGTACTGTGAACTGTCCATCTCTCATAGCTTTGTTGGTAAGAAAACAGAGTTCAGTTAGTTTCAGTCAAAAGCACTGCGTTAAAACACAGGAAATAGACATTAGAAAACATGAGCCTTACTAAGTTATCTCTAGTAGTTAACAGTTTAACTAGAAGCAGTTCAAAGGTACAGAGTTCATTGACAGGATGCTACACAGACACAAATACAGCAGCTAGCAGTGGAAACACACTGCGCTAGCATCAAAATTCATATTATTATTGAAATGACAGTGCCATTAAAGGCTACTGAAACATTTAGTATGTGCTGGGCGTGCAAAAACGAGCAGAAATTTCCACAAGGCGTATCCGTACCGCATAATGAGGTCTAAACATCACACAGGATGTTGTGGCGCTAAGTTAGCTAGTTAACCATCATGCTGTGTTGCGCATCCTTGAAGCGGTATCTCAGCAGCCACAAATGGGTTTCATTTGTGACAAACTATTCTGAAAAAGTTTCAAGAAATACACGAGGTCTCATTTACCTGCTGCTGTATCTTTGGCTTTGCTGTCCTGCAGTCCCGAGACATATTCTTCCACCAGAGACAGCAGCAAGGCACTGTCCGCAGCCATCGTGCATCTGTTACACAAGACTACGCATGCGCGGAAAGTTGCGTGAAACGCTGGAGTGGCATATTTCCTAATTTAGACCCTCGTTTATTACGGTGACTTATGTATAACTAGATGTCTTCATAGATAGTGTGTGTTTTGTGTTATAGTTAGAAGATTTCTGAGAGTCTGTATGAAAACCGCAACATTTTACAAGAGCTTTCGGTGCTGCCTTCAGGTGCTGCCTGAATTCCGAAAAACTCACAATAGATAAACGTAAAAAAATAAACACTGCCTCGGCTTTTCTTGTAGTTTGCTTTAGGATGTCTTATAGTGTGAATAAAAGGTGCAAATATGTATAAAACAACCTTGCTTAACACATATCTCTGTATAAATATGTTGAACTCTCGACCATTCATAATAACATTTTGCCCACACGTAAGAGAATCCAACACCTGCCTGCTCCTTTCTGCGCAGGCGTGAAAAAAAGTTCGGCGCTAGCTCCACCGCTAGTAACCTTTTACCAGCAAAGAGGGAAGTAACGTCTGGGGGATTTAAGGAAAGACAGACGGAAAAAATTGTCAAATACTTGACTCGGTGCCTCAGTGACTACTGGGAAATGTGTCCTTGAGCTGCATTTGGAAGAAGCTCTTCGCCTGGGAAATGACCACGAGTGCGCGGAAGTTTGTGTTTATTGATGCGGGAGCTAGCTGGTTGGCCCTGTTAGCCTGTTAGCGAGGTAGGTGCTGCGTTGAGGCTGCGGAACATCAACTTTTGAAGCTGGTACAACGTAACTTGTATATTAATCTGGGTATTATCATAACATGTGACAAGTTTGGCAGATGTTTCGAAGGCTTTCTGATTTGGCCACCATACTGTTGTTACGTCAGTGCGGGCCACGAGCTTTAAATCTCGTAGGGTTACTGAAACCAGCGTTGATGCACAAACATTAAAAATTAAGATAAAGTGCTGCTTCAGGTGCAGATCAACACAGCGCTTTTACTTTCCTAAGGATCCTCTGTGTGTCTCCGCAGATGATCAATCAGGTCGATCAGACGTGCAGCGGATGAGCGATCCTTCCTCCTCATCGGATCTAGTTCATCCTCCTCATCAGGAATGGCCCCCCTGTTCAGCTAGTAGGACCCGTGGAAACAATCAGCAGCCCTTTAACTATGGGAGGATGTGTGGGGAGATACTGGGAAGGCTGGGACGACACTCAGAGCAGAGGCTCGTCCAGGAACGGGGGACGAGGAGGTAAGAATGGATGAACATTTGTGGTTCCTTAACATGTTGAAAATAGCAGTGCTAGTCATTTTTTGCACACATTTCTATTTTGCGATGCTCTGAAATACTACCTCATCAGAGTCACAGTTTAGTGCATCATGTTAGGATAGGGCTGGGCTGTATGGGCTGAAAATAATACTTAAAGTCTTAGGTTCATGACAATATACAATATATATTTTCATATTTATTGTCAAAAAAAACTGTCAGTTCCAAATCAAATGAACATTGGATGTTTTTTCGCTCTCGCAAAGGTCCTGTAAGGTTTTAACTAAGCACGTAATTTGTCTGTTTATTCCATAAAGTTTGTACTCAACTTTTTGTTTTTATTACCTCCACCAAGGAGGTTATGTTTTTGCCAGCATATATTTGTGTGCCTATCTGTTTGTTCTAACTCTAACCCAAGATTTCGCAAAAACTACTGGACAGATTTTGCTGAAATTTCCAGGAGATGTCGGTAATGGCCCAACTTAAAAATGATTACATTTTGGTGGTGATCCAGATAACCTCCATTAGCGAACGATCATTTTTGCACAATAACTGTCTAACTACTGATGATATCGACATGATTCTGAGTGCTAGGTGTGGGTTTTCAGGATCAGTGAATCATATTATGATGGTAACTTTGTCATGGAACTATTGCTTATAGATGTGACAGCAATATGTGAGCTACCTTGGCGGGGGTTTGCGCTCTCTGAGTGCTTTCTAGTTTAGTTTGTGCTGAGTTCAATAAGTATCACAATCAACTGAAAAAGGGCTTGGCTGTGCAGACTAAGGTAACATTGCATAAGATGCAATGTGTATCTGATTTAAATAAAAATGTGTTCTGAATCTGATTTGGACCAGATATACATGACTTTTGCTGTTTATATTGCCACAGAACATTAGATCTGAGTAAAAATGTATATTCTTGTCACTTTTGCAGGCAGTGTTAATGCAGCTATAGATGTTTGAGTCCTTGATCTCCAGGCCTATTACACTCCTTCAGACTCAAATTCATCTCAAGTGACCTCTTGTAATTGAGTTTCACCTCCGAGTTGAACCTTGTTTTTGTGTGTGCTGAAGAACAGGGCAGTCTTTGGTATGTGACACCGGGTGGTTGTGAGGGGATTCGTCAGCATAGAGCTCTATGTCTCTACATAATTCTGCACACCAGCATGCTTAGACCAACAGTATTCTTCAGTTAGAAATATTGGATTTGGATTATTCTGTAAATTTGCAGAGTCTGCTCTGCAATAAGAAATGATAAAGGCCAAGAAAACATGGACAGATATGAGGAAAGCATTGCCATCTTTGGATTTTGGATAGGTTGTCTATGAGGTTACAGTAGTCATGTTTTTATTTCCAATTTCCGTAAATTTCAAGCAGCGTCAACCGTAAACTCCCTGGAATCAGCCTAAAGGTGCAGAGCCTGTATGTATGTGTTTATCTGTAGAGCAATACACTGATCAGCTGGTTATTCTTGCTGTTTGGAGTATTTTGACCTTGACAGGGAACAAAGTTTATTGTAACTTTCTTGTGTCTCTGGCAATTTCTGCTACCCTAGATCCAGTGAGACTAAGTAATTAACCTCAGCCATGCCTACAGGTGCTTATGTCCTTTATTTTTACTGCTTGTCTTCTTCATGGATGCAAGAGGGGCGGGGGTCAATCCAAACTGTCACTGTGAGAGATATGTACACCATGGACTAGTCAGTCATAGAGCTGAAATGTAGAGACAATCTGTCATGCTTAAACTCACAGTAGTGAAACCATTTGGCACAAAAACAAAAAGCACATCTTTGGACTATTGTAGGAAGATGCTGATGAGGTACCCCAGTAGAATCCATGCATGTTCAGGTGAGAACATGCAAGCCCCAGCAGAAGGACTTTTTTATTCCTAGCTTTGGAATTGTTGGCATATCCTAGGGCTGGGCAATATACCGATAAAGTCTATAAATTCAAATTATTTTCTGCAGAAGATTTAAAAATTAAAAATCAAGATTTTTCTTGACTTACTCCCTTGTAAGTTGTTGCGATGTTTGAAAGTATAAATACTGAAAAGTTACAGTTTTTATGATGAAAGGCCCTGTCAGGTTTTGAACAAGCACATGCTAAGGCTAATATTTGTTTTTCAAATGAGATTAAATATTGATCAGAGAGTTCCAAGTTAATATGGTGTAAAAATATCTCAGCTTTCAGTGTTTACATAGACAAACCACATAATCAGCTTTTTATGACATGTACTTTAACTTTAATAGGAAAATTCTGTTTTGTTTAGGAATATATTTTCATAACATGAAGGCAAAACTTGATTCATGCCATTTTTTGTCTCATTGAGTTTTTTTTTTTAGAGATGAAAAAAAAAAAATTAAAATCTTAAATTGAGATTTGTTGAAAAAAATAGGGTATTTTATTTTAGCATATTGAATATCAGCAAAAATTCAATACCGTGCATCCCTAAATAAAAAGCTGGACCATACCTGCATTGGTTGATGTGCAGAAAAATAGTAAGGTTAGTAGTAAGTAGTAAGATTTTGTAGACCCAGTCTCTAAATTGTTCTAGTTTTTTTAAGAAGCATCTCTTCATTTTCCTAACACTACATCAAGGGGTGTAATGATCCATCAATCTGGTTCAATGCATCAATTGGTTAAACAACGATTCAATCAAATCAATGGAAACTCAAAACATTGATCAACATCGTTATCTTTAAGATACGCCTTTGTTTTATATCCGTTTCACAGTTTCCGCCCAATTTCGCCTCGTTCTGAAGTTTCCAGGGCTCTCAGGTCTCAGGCATTCAGCGTATGAGACACGCATTTGAACCTTTTCTTTCTCTCACGTGCCACACCTGGTATTTCTCACGCTTTAAAATTTATTATGTAGCGCCCACCGAGTTACACCACTATATGTGCTTTGGAACTTGTAGCAAGACGCTCTGAGCATCATTGAGCTCAACGGGAGCTTGACATATCAGCCAATCAGAAAATAGTACTGCTGTATCCAGGCAAGATAAGGTACTGCACGCACACGACGAGAGTGACAAATGACACGAGTACAGTAAGTTATCTCATTTGATTTTGTAGCACACTGATTAATGAAAGTACTTACTGTACGAAAGTAAACAATGAAAGCTTATTCTTGTTCTTCCTCCACACCTACCATTAAACAGTAAAGCAAAGTTTAATCACATTGACATCCAAACTGTGGTTACCAGGCATCACAGTAAAGCAAAATCACCAATGTTGAGCTAGTTAAGTTAATAGTTCTAATTTGAACATGAGAAATGTTTGGCTATAATTAAAATCAAAATTGTGCATTTTTTGTTTGAAAGAGCATGGTCAAATGTTGGAGGTCAATAATAATAAAAATAAAATAATAATACAATAATTTGCATTATTATTTTGCATCATTACTTGACATAATATACCAGCATCGCAAAGTAGCAATAACACCCATTAGGTAATTGTGGGAGAAAAAAAGCACTGGACTACCAATTAACCCAATTTTAATTTTAAAACACAGTTGTATTTCTTTCTTGCTTTAGGTGAAATTTACCTGATTGTGTTAAATGTGTAAATAATATTGTCTTAAATCGATCGAAGTCCCATAATGCGAAATGAATCAAAATCGAATCGTGGCAGAATTTGTGATATTGGCAAATATCGATCATTGTCCAAAGAATCAATATCGTATCGTACGTCATGAAACTGGTGATTTACACCCCTAACTACATCAACAAGAAACTCATTGAGTCTCTCAACCAACAAACAATTTTAACAACTTGCAATGTTATATGCAAAGCTTTACTTGTTGCGAATGCCATGTTTGATTATATGTGAGCCCTTCAGTCTCTGTTGTATGTGGAGTCAGAGACCTAGCAGTTGATAAATAGCAGCCCTGAAGGCAAGGTTTCATTGATTCCAACCGTTATGGATATGTTGCTGCTTGTTTGTATGAGGAACTTGAGGTCAAGTCCATTAGTTACTCACCTTCCCGGAAGATAACATTCCTCTGAAGATAAATATTGGCACTCAGGCGTGTTTTGTTCTTTACACTTGTCTCTGATTGTGACAGATAGAGCTTAGATTATTGCTTGAGTGCTGAGCAAAAATAAATGTTACACTTACAGCCAGACTAAACCGAATGACCAGGCGCCACACAGCTAAGCAGGCAAACAGTCTGGATTTCTGCATAGCTCTGACCCAAAACAATGTCAGTGATATTTATATTTTTTTACAGTTGAATCTTCGTCTTTTTGTTATATAGTTCAAGCCTACATGTGTAAATCCTGTGGTCATAGACATACTGTGTAGGATACAAGCTTTAAACTCTGTAAGAGATGGGGTGTAGTCTCTGCTGAGGTCAGTTTGTTGGTCACTTCTACCAGACAATAACACAAACACATTTCAGTCTGCATCACTTTCACATTCAGTATTTCCAAAGCAGTGAAGCTCCCTCTTTAGTCTCTGTTCAGGAATTTAAGTGTCTGTTTTACATTTGGATGCAGGATCTGTCCCTTTTTGTTTGTCTGGTTTGACTAATGGCAAGTTTTTCAGGCTTTTTTCGTAAGAAATTGTCTCAATCATGAATCATGACACAATATTTTAAGATTTATTGGAGCTTTGTGACGTAGTTATAGGGAATTGTCTTTTCTAGTCCTGGTCATGTGGCTTCATTCCAAAATGAACATCTGAGTTAGATTTTTCCAAACAGATTTTGATCTTCAAAATAATCTGTTTTTCTCCGTGACCTTCCAGTGATGCCAATATTTGAAGTGAAGGCCCTTGCAGTAAAGATTTCCAGGTTCTAGACTGTGGTTGCAGTTCCCCGCCCTGATTTGTAAGACACTACACACTAGACCAGGCTTTGATGAAGAAGAACAAGTCACATCGTGTCTCTCTGCAGCACTGACTGAATTCTTTAATGAGGCTGAATCTTCTCTGCCTGACACACCCTCTCTCACACACACACACACACACACACACCATCAGCATGTGAGGGGGGAGGGCAAGAACCAAAATATGTTTGTGAGGTATCAGTCTTAAAGTGAATTTGGCTTCATCACAGTGCTGTGATGAAGCACTATATTAGAGCTGTCTGTGCTGGGCATTTCATTAGTGCTTTTTGCTATTTTGTGGCAGTACATCTTGACATTTTAATTGCGTTGTACGATATTGTTGTAAGGTTCCTCTGGAGAGAGAAGTACAGACAGTTCAGTAAAGCATGTTTCATTTTCTCTTTTGCTGAATCCAAACTTAAAGTTATGTTCCCAAGGAATGTCCAGATCAGGCTTTTTGTGGCCAGTTGTGATCATTGATCACCTGTATGTG